>JAMQGT020005505.1:0-113205 GCA_024447675.2 Pterophyllum scalare
AGGCCGGCCCGTCCGTGGCCGCCCCCACCCGCGTAACAGGTACGGGTGCAGAGGCCGGCCCGTCCGTGGCCGCCCCCACCCGCGTAACAGGTACGGGTGCAGAGGCCGGCCCGTCCGTGGCCGCCCCCACCCGCGGAACAGGTACGGGTGCAGGGGCCGGCCCGTCCGTGGCCGCCCCCACCCGCGGAACCGGGAACGGGAGTGCAGCCCAGCTCATTATCTGCTCCACATAGCACAGTGTCATTGTGGGCAGAAAGTCCGGAAGCCAGGGGAAGTCCGCCAAAAGCTTATGCAGCCCCTGTGCCAAGACTCTCCCCTGCTTATCACAGGGCTGCCAGAACCACTGGAGGCAAAGGTCCAACACATGCTTACAGACCTTGTGCTTGGCGTCCTCATTGGGTGGTTCACTCGGTGGCTCAGCCCGGGAACCCAGCGTTCCGCCTTCCAACACCGGCTGAAGTGGTGGTGGAGCGAGCGAGCGGGGTGGCCAGGGACCCCCACATCCCAAGAAAGGGGGAGATGATCCCTCCGGTGGCAACACGGAAGCCGGCCCCGGAGAAAAGTCCCGTCGACGCTGCTGGGAACACTTCTTTCTCCGAGACCGTGTGGTCTGCACCGGGGGAGAGGGGTCGGCGAGCTGACCGGCAGGAGAGCGAGCAGCTGGAGCCAACAAAAGTACACCGGTGCGGATGACCGGCGGCGTGGGCTGAGGAGGCGAGTGGCGTCGCCTCGGACTGCTCCAATATGCCGGTCCCCCCAGAACCAGGCGAGTGTCGTCGTAGCAAGCGGAGTCTGCGGGGTCCGCTCGTGGTCGCGTCATTCTGTTAGGGTTGGCGCTGCTGTGCAGGCAGGAAGGAGGAAGGACCCCAATGCAGACTCCGGGAAGGTGCTGTTAAACTCACTTTATTTACAAAACCACAGAAACAAAAACAGGAACTCTCCTCGGGAACACACACTGGATACGGAGAGACGCAGGGACGACAGCAGGGAACAACCACAATGACGCGACAACGAGGCACAGAAAACACCGGAATTAAATACACATGAGGGAACACAGGTGATGCACATTACACAGATGAGACAGGAGGAAGCAAAACCGAACAGGACCCGCAGAGACCACACGACTATCAAAATAAAACAGGAAACACCAGGGAAACAAGGACGCAGACCTAAAACACAAAACATAAGGCAACGGGCCACCGGCCCGGGACCATGACACAATATTTGTAAAGTTAGAAACATCCTTTCTCAGACTGATGCTGAAAAGCTAGTTCATGCATTCATTACTTCTAGGCTGGACTACTGTAATTCATTGTTATCAGGCTGTCCTAAAAGCTCCCTGTAAAGTCTTCAGCTGATTCAAAATGCTGCAGCTAGAGTACTGACAGGGACTAGAAAGAGAGAGCAGATTTCTCCCATATTGGCTTCTCTTCATTGGCTCCCTTTTACAGTGCCTTGAGAAAGTATTCGGCCCCCTTGAACTTTTCAACCTTTTGCCACATTTCAGGCTTCAAACATAAAGATATGAAATTTAAATTTTTTGTGAAGAATCAACAACAAGTGGGACACAGTCGTGAAGTGGAATGAAATTTATTGGATGTGTCAAACTGTTTTAACAAATAAAAAACTGAAAAGTGGGGCGTGCAATATTATTGGGCCCCTTTACTTTCAGTGCAGCAAACTGACTCCAGAAGTTCAGTGAGGATCTCTGAATGATCCAATGTTGTCCCAAATGACTGATGATGATCAATAGAATCCACCTGTGTGTAATCAAGTCTCCGTAAAAATGCACCTGCTCTGTGATAGTCTCAGGGTTCTGTTCCAAGTGCAGAGAGCATCATGAAGACCAAGGAACACACCAGGCAGGTCCCAGATACTGTTGTGGAGAAGTTTAAAGCCGGATTTGGATACAAAAAGATTTCCCAAGCTTTAAACATCTCAAGGAGCACTGTGCAAGCAATCATATTGAAATGGAAGGAGTATCAGACCACTGCAAATCTACCAAGACCCGGCCGTCCCTCTAAACTTTCATCTCAAACAAGGAGAAGGCTGATCAGAGATGCAGCCAAGAGGCCCATGATCACTCTGGATGAACTGCAGAGATCTACAGCTGAGGTGGGAGAGTCTGTCCATAGGACAACAATCAGTCGTACACTGCACAAATGCAAAACGATATGTTTGGTGTAAAAGCAACACAGCTCATCACCCTGAACACACCATCCCCACTGTCAAACATGGTGGTGGCAGCATCATGGTTTGGGCCTGCTTTTCGTCAGCAGGGACAGGGAAGATGGTCAAAATTGATGGGAAGATGGATGGGGCCAAATACAGGACCATTCTGGAAGAAAACCTGTTGGAGTCTGCAAGAGACCTGAGACTGGGACGGACATTTATCTTCCAACAAGACAATGATCCAAAACATAAAGCCAAATCTACAATGGAACGGTTCACAAATAAACGTATCCAGGTGTTGGAATGGCCAAGTCAAAGTCCAGACCTGAATCCAATGGAGAATCTGTGGAAAGAGCTGAAGACTGCTGTTCACAAACGCTCTCCATCCAACCTCACTGAGCTCCAGCTGTTTTGCAAGGAAGAATGGGCGAGAATTTCAGTCTCTCGATGTGCAAAACTGATAGAGACATACCCCAAGAGACTTGCAGCTGTAATTGCAGCAAAAGGTGGCGCTACAGAGTATTAACGCAAGGGGGCGAATAATATTGCACACCCCACTTTTCAGTTTTTTATTTGTTAAAAACGTTTGACACATCCAATAAATTTCATTCCACTTCACGATTGTGTCCCACTTGTTGTTGATTCTTCACAAAAAATTAAAATGTTATATCTTTATGTTTGAAGCCTGAAATGTAGCAAAAGGATGAAAAGTTCAAGGGGGCCGAATACTTTCTCAAGGCACTGTAAATGTAGAGTAGAATTTAAAATCCTTCTCCTAACATACAAGGTCTTGAATAATCACTCCCCATCTTATCTCAAAGACCTCATAGTATCGTATCACCCCAATAGAGCACTTTGTTCTCAGACTGCTGGCTTACTTGTGGTTCCTAGGATACTTCAGAGTAGAATGGGAGGCAGAGCCTTCAGCTTTCAGGCCCCTCTTCTGTGGAACCAGCTCCCAGCTTGGATTCAGGAGACAGACACCCTCTCTATTTTTAAGATTAGGCTTAAAACTTTCCTTTTTGATCAAGCTTATAGTTAGGACTGGATCAGGTGACCCTGAACCCTGGCTTAGTTATGCTGCTATAGGCCTAGGCTGCTGAGGGGGGTCCCATAATGCACTGTTTCTTCTCATTCACCTTTATTTACTTGTTTATACTTCACTCTGTATTTAATCATTATTATTAATCTCTGTCTCTCTTCCACAGCATGTCTTTTGTCCTGTCTCTCTCCCCTCAGCCCCAACCGGTCGCAGCAGATGACTGCCCCTCCCTGAGCCTGGTTCTGCTGGAGGTTTCTTCCTGTTAAAAGGGATTGATTAGGATGCCTCCTTGGACGCCTCTTGGGTGAGGTGTTCCGGACATGTCCCACCGAAAGCAGGCCCCGGGGCAGGCACAGGACACACTGGAGAGATTAGAGATCTCTCGGCTGGCCTGGGAACACCTTGGAGTCCCTCCAGATGAGCTGGTGGAGGTGGCTGGGGAGAGGCTGAAGTCTGGGCTTCTCTGCTTGGGCTGCAGCCCTCGCAATCCGCCCCCGGATAAGCCTAGATTGTTGCAACAACACATCATCAGTAGGGTAAAGCTAGCCTGTCCCACAATGGTCCCAGCTCATGCTCCCTATCAGTGGTTGAACAATCCACATGGATTCTGCTTCAAATGATAGAAAGAGCTGACAGGAAAGGATCAAAAAGCAACATTGCTATGAATGCTTGGCTGCCACAAACCAGTCATCCCTGTGGTAACTTCTCTGACACATGCTTAAAACCAGAATGGTCATAAGGATGATGAGGCCCTGCTTTCATGGTCTTTATCCATACTGAAAGTCAAGATCAAATGAGATTTCCTGTTCAGGAGGTTTCTGTCTTCCCTGAGCTTTCCTTAGAACATCTGTGCTGCAGTTTGACAGGTGTACCACCCCAGTATATCTCCTCACTTGCCACTGTCCCTGGAGTGGGTTACACCCAGTGGGTGCCGGACGCTTGACACTAGAAGCGAGAGCCAAGTTGGGGCTCACCTCCTTACATCACAGGGTAAGTGAAACATACTACAGAAGCAGATATGCTACAGCAGCAGAAGACCACTACTCCCATTAGCTAATCATAACAGGAACTTAACTCTACAGCTTGCATGGGCTTACAGAAACTGAACAATAAAATAAAATAAAATAAAATAAAAACATTTCCTGGTCTGGTAAGTCTTGATTTCTGTTGCTATTTTTGGATAGTAGGGTCAGAGTTAGGCATCACGGTGGTGTGGTGGTTAGCACTGCGCCTCACAGCTAGAAAGTCTGGGTTCAAATCCACCTTGGCATGGTGTGGAGTTTAAAAGTTCTCTTGGTGTCTGCGTTGGTTTCCTCCAAAGGACATGGGGTTAGGTTAACTGGTGATTCTAAACTGCCCATATGTGTAAATGGTTGTCTGTGTCTCTGTGTTAGGCCTGGAATAGGCTCCTGCCTGGGTTAGACTGGTGTGGGGTATATTTTCTTGCCACATTTAGGGCCCCATAGTACCATCTGAGCACTACCTGAGTGTTGCTGCTGACATGTCTATCCCTTTATGGCCACAGTCTATCCATCGTCCAATGGCTGCTTTCAGCAGCCTAATGCACCATGTCACAAAGATCAAATCATCTCAAAGTGGTTTCTTGAACATGTCAATAAGTTCACTGCACTCAAATGATAATCACAGTCACCATATCTCAATCCAAAATAGCATCTTTGGGATGTGGATTCACATCATGCCTGTGTAGCTAACAGATCTGCAGTAACTATATGGCTTTTATTTAACTGGAAAACTAAACTCTTGAAATATAGCCTCTCATCAAAGTCAATAAGTGTCACATCCACATTTAAAAATGCATATGCCAAAACAATAGAGGAGAGTAATATAACTGTTAAGTCAGTGGTGCATTCACAGGGTGACTATATTTAGTTCTTTACTTTATATTTTCAGGAATTTTAACCATAATTAGATGCAAAATTGGCTCAAAGTTGTGCATAAAATTAACCAGAATGCAGGAAATGAGATTTTGGTTTTGATAGTTGTCATTTTAGATTTAGCCATCATCACCACTTCGTTTCAGATTGCAAGATATTAATGATCTTTGCCCACATACCAACATAAATTCATATCTTAAGAGGACATTAAGAGTACTTTACTGATATATTCTTGTCCAACTAAATTGAAGTAATGTTCTTAAATCAAAAAAAAATTGTAGATGACAACTGTGCAAACAAAAAGATGTATTTGAAGATTTTTTCCTTTACCCCTATTTTGCTGATATTTGAAGGTCATATATGACAGTCATATACGACAGCCTATCTTTACACATATTTGTGAAAGAATCGGTTGCTCTAAAGAGTTCACTGCATTTGAATTTTATTCTGTAATAGGATGCCACTATTGCAACAAGGTAGCTTGCAAAATGTCTTCCCTCATAGATATTCCAAAATCAACTGTAAATTTTATTAAATGGAAGCGTTTAGGAACCGCAGCAACTCAACCATGAAGTGGCAGACCAGGTAAAGTTACGGAGTGAGTGCTGATGCACATACTGCATAAACAGTCAACAATGCTCTACTGACTCAATAACTGCAGCCTTCCAGACTTCCTCTGGCATTGACATCAGCACAAAAACTGCATGCTGTGATCTTCATGTCATAGTTTATTACATTGCAGCTCCTGTAGGATATAATGTATAGGCAGCCCAGTACTTTTGTCCATATAGTGCAGTTGTTTCAGTGCTGTTGTCCCTGAACTTGCAGTTCAAAATTGTTCATCCAGCTGGCAAATACAGAAAACTTATACTGATACCATCAAAAGTTTAACTGCAAACACTACAACCTGAAGGATGCTTCAGTAGCTGCAGTTGATTTTTACCCAGCAAATCTTTTGATTCCTGTAGGTCCCATTTTAAGTATTCCTTTTGATGCCTTCTTTTATAACTCCCTTCATTACATTCCCTCTCATAAGCTTTTTACATCTCCACTGGGCATGTAATTATCCATGAATCCAGAGGGGAAAATAGCCTCTGTGCTATAGGAGTGTCTTAAGTGTTGTGAATATTTGTCTCTTCCATTTTCTAATTCAAAGAGTCAGGGGTCCCTTTGGAACTCCCACTTCTAATCTGCTCTGCCTTTACACTCTCTTTGACCAAGATTTATATTTATTTATTTTGGCCATTACGTTTACAGCTGGCTGTGTTCCTGGCTACACTGTCGACAGACAATGAAAAGCAAGACAAAACACATCTGCAAGAACCGAAATGAAGACGAATGATCCCAAAGAAAGAGAAATCACAACTGGAATACAGACGTCTTACAAGCCAAAAGAAAAGAAGCTCCAGAGATATGATATTTTGTCCAAATGTACTGTACATCCCAGATACCTGGCACTAAGTTGATAGATAATGTATCCAGATTTTACCTGTGGGAGATTAATTTTGCAACATGATTAATTATGTAAACAGTGTTATCAGTGTGAGATGCTTACAGATCACTACAGAGAAACATTTGGATTCTGTCAGCATTGCCTTGTTTACTTTCATCAGCAGAGAGCCAACATCCAGCAACAAGGTTGCTCAAGGTTACAGCTCCTTTGTGGGCATTGACAGGGGTAGCTGAAACATCAGTACAAGAGGCAGAATCCTCCATTACTCATCTCAATGCTGCACAAAGCTGTTAGCATTAAATGAAAGAAAAGAAAGAGGGTTTTATAACCTTGTCAGTTTACAATGAGGAAAAAAAGCACAAGTGACACCTGAAAAATGGAGAAGTACTGCTAACATAAAAATTTACTATACCACACACTTTACCAGACATCACCATATGCAACTTAGTTCAAGCATAATATCTGCATGTCATTTAGATATTACAAATAGAAAGGTGTTTAAATTTCAGTTTTTCAGTGCAAACCTGAGGTATTCAGCTGAAATAAACTGTTTGTTGTAAGCTGAGCTTTGGTATGTGGCCAGAGTTTAAAAGACTGAAGCAAGTAAAGATGCGAAATGAAAGGAAAAACCTGAACCCTTGTCCCCTACGATGAAGTGAACCAGTGGCTTTGTTATCCTGTGGCAGGCTTTCGATTCCCATGGTTTGAGTCAGCTTGTCTCCTGAGAATAGTAATTTTCAAACTGTGTGGCCAGAACTGTTTGAGAACGACTGCCTTGGACTGAAGGAAACATGGTGTCTTGGACTGAAGGGCCTGTGCAAATCAATACAAAATCATTCAGGGGAAATACTGCTACAAAAGTATATATCTGTTATGATGGCAGGACTGTGTTCCAACACAGAGTCTGTATACAAAAGATAGAAGGCTCTAATTCATATGGAAGCTGACATCATTCAATGTGTGCAGCAAAATGTTGAAGACTTTGGATAAATTCATAAAACATCATTTGCAGTAATGCATTTTCATATAGTTAAAATCCATTTATTTTAAGTTTTTCTTTGTTGACATCACTTGTGGTATTGCAACGTCTATCACTGTGGTCCCATAGGATCTTAGCTCAGTCATTCTCTAACACCTGTGGGGGAGTATCCCATTTTGACCTCAAGACTTCCAGGTCATACTTGGCAAAGATGTTCCTGTATACTATGTCAGCCACTTAGTTATGGCGTTCCATGTATACCCTGCCTGCTAGCATTTTGCACCCTGCTGTAATGTGCAGGATTGTCTCAGGGGCATCTCTGCACAGCCTGCACCTAGGGTCTGGTGTGGTAGATCCTAGCCTCTATCAAGCTTGTTCCTGTGCTTCCATGAAGAGTGTCTCTGTACTATCTTTCAGTCCATTTTTCTCTAGCCATTGGTAGGATTTTTCTCTGTCAGCCAATTCTTATATCTGCCAGCAGTACATGCCGTGCAGAGGCCTGTCCTTCCATCATGGTTCCTGTTCTTTCTGCTCCTCTTTCTTGGGTTTCTGCTGCCTGAGGTATTCATCAGGCACATAATCATTTGTGGCCATCTTCCTGATGTACTCTTCCAGAACAGGGTTATAATAGTTTTGTATTTTACATTACAGTTTTATTTTAGTTAGTGTTTACTTTTTTCTCTAATTCAGTTAGTTTTAATTAGTTTTCAGAGTGGTTTTGCTCATTTTTATTAGTTTTTATTTTTGGTTTTATGCTTAGTTTTAATTAGTTTCAGTATTAGTTTTAGTATTTTCATACTTAATCTGGTACCCTTTAAAGAAATCTATTCAACAACCAGCTGTTCACACACAGCAGCACTACATGCTAAATGTGTGTAACATTAAGGACACACATGAACACCAACAGGGAGAAACAAAGAAAAACATGAACTCCAAAACTCAATAAACTCTACAATAAAGTTCAGTGTCAGTGCAGCAGATTAACAGCACCTGCATGTGGTGTTGGAAAAAAACAAACTCTTTGAAGGAGTCAAAGGTCAAATCCAGCTGCATCCTGATGTTCTCCACCTGAAGCTGCTTCTGTTTTGGAGCTAGCTTGGTTAGATGCTCCTAATTAGACTTTCAGGGTCTTTGCGGCCTCTGTACACAACCTACGGAAGTGTCCGACCTCATGTTCGCATTTATGCTTGTGTAGCTGGATTGTGTGTTAATTACCTTGTGGTTGTGTGCTGGTGTTTTTTGGTCCTCTCTCTTTGTGCTCAGTTTTTTGGCTGCAAACCTATTTGTCTCTGTTTTTTCACTTTCTTCATTCCCTCACATCCATCCTGATAGTTTCAGCAGTCTCCCTCCAGGAATTTGCTGACATTTGTGAGTCCTTATATTGATGCTGTGATTATTATTCCTGATTGTTATTATCTGACTGATAAAGTAGCTGGAAACACACAAGGACTAAACAGGTTAATCACAACGTTGCGGGCTGCGTGGACCCGACAAGTAGTTTCTTCAGGTGCGCCAGGTTAGCTCGTAGGATCAGAGCGATTTCTGTAGCTGCCCTGTGTGCGCTTCTCAGGTGGACTTTGATGTTGGTGTTTTTTCCTGACTGAGGAATGTTCCGCATGTTTCATTATCCACAACAATACACTGGCTGCTCTCTGTGCTATCGTAGTAAAAGAAAAAACTCCATATGGGACTCTGCTGCTTTCTCTGCAGACCGCTGCCAGTGCGCGGTGTGCGCACGCATGCACACAGTCGCCCAATGGCGCTCCGAGCTTAAACTCGGAGAGCAGAAAACATGATTTCACATCAACCCACAAGACTTCAAAAAATGACAATATCTATAATTTCAGTTAGTTTTAGTTAGTTTCGTACACTCACAATTCAGTTTTAGTTATCGTTTTTTCCTTTTAATTTTAGTTTTTATTTATTTCAGTTAATGACAATGTTTTTTCAGTTTCAGTTTTAGTTATTTTGTTCATTTTCGTTAGCTATAATAACCCTGGTCCAGAATAGTGTTTCTGACACTCACTAGTCCTCGGCCTCCTTCCTTCCGCTTAGCGTACAGTCTCAGGGTGCTGGATTTGGGGTGAAACCCTCCATGCATGGTAAGGAGCTCTCTTGTCTTGATGTCAGTGGCTTCTATCTCCTCTTTTGGCCAGCTTATTATCCCAACAGGGTATCTGACAACTGGCAGGGCGAAGGTGCCACTTGCCCGGATCGTGTTCTTCCCGTTCAGCTGACTTTGCAGGACTTGCCTTACTCTTGCCAGATATTTGGCAGTTGCAGCTTTCCTAGCAGACTCTTCATGGTTCCTATTTGCCTGTGGGATTCCAAGGTACTTGTAGTTGTCTTCGATACTTACAATGTTCCCCTCTGGTAGTGCAATCTTCTTAGTTCCAACTGCCTTCCCTCTCTTTGCTACCATTTAGCTAGTTCTCCAGTCTGAATGAGATTCTGATGTCATTGCTATAGATCCTACTAGTGTGGATCAGTGAATCAATGTCTCATTCACTCCTGGCATACAGCTTGATGTAATCCATGTAGTCAGCCACTGATTGTGCAAGTTCTCCTACATAGAAAGATGAGAGGTCTGTAATTCCCATCATAGGTACACTTCAACTATAAGAGGCAAAATGAGAAAAAAAAATCTAGGAAATCACATTATAGGATTTTTTAAATAATTTGTTTGTAAATCATGGTGGAAAATAAGTATTTGGTCAATAACAAGCAAGATTTCTGGCTCTCACAGACCTGTAACTTCTTCTATAAGAAGCTCTTCTGTCGTCCACTCATTACCTGTATCAATGGCACCTCATCATCTGTATAAAAGAGACCTGTCCACAGCCTCAAACAGTCAGCCAAGACCAAAGAGCTGTCCAAAGGCACCAGGAAGAAAATTGTGGACCTGCATCTGGCTGGGAAGAGTGAATCTACAACAGGCAAGCAGGTTCATGTGAATAAATCCACTGTGGGAGCAATCGTAAAGAAATGGAAGACATACAAGACCATTGATAATCTCCCTCGATCTGGGGCCCCACACAAGATCTCATCCCATGGGGTCAAAATGATCATGAGAACGTTGAGCAAAAATCCCAGAGCTACATGAAGGGACCTGATGAATGACCTGCAGGGAGCTGGGACCAAAGTAACAAAGGCTACCATCAGTAACACACTATGCCGAGAGGGACTCACATCCTGCAGTGCCAGGCGTGTCCCCCTGCTTAAGTCAGACCATGTCCAGGCCCGCCTGAAGTTTGCTAGAGAGCATATGGATGATCCAGAAGAGGATTGGGAGAATATCATGTGGTCAGATGAAACCAAAATAGAACTTTTTGGTAAAAACTCAACTCGTCATGTTTGGAGGAAGAAAAATGCTGAGTTGCATCCCAAGAACACCGTACCTACTGTGAAGCATGGGGGTGGAAACAACATGCTTTGGGGCTGTTTTTCTGCAAAGGGGACAGGATGACTGATCCGTGTTAAGGGAAGAATGAATGAGGCCATGTATTGTGAGATTTTAAGCCAAAATCTCCTTCCATCATTGAGAGCATTGAAGATGGGACATGGCTGGGTCTTCCAGCATGACAATGATCCCAAACACACCACTCGGGCAACGAGTGGCTCTGTAAGAGGCATTTCACGGTCCTGGAGTGGCCTAGCCATTCTCCAGACCTCAACCCCATAGGGGAGGGAGGTCTGGAGAGAAGGTAAAAGTCTATGTTGCCCAGTGACAGCCCCAAAACATCTTTGCTCTAGAGGAGATCTGCCTGGAGGAATGGGCCAAAATACCAGCTACAGTGTGTGCAAACCCGGTGAAGACTTACAGGAAACGTTTGACCTCTGTCATTGCCAACAAAGGTTATGTTACAAAGTATTGAGTTGAACTTTTGTTATTGACCAATTACTTACTTTCCAACCATGATTTACAAATAAATTCTTTAAAATCCTACAATGTAATTTCCTGGATTTTTTTTCTCATTTTGCCTTTCATAGTTGAAGTGTACCTATGATGGGAATTACAGACCTCTCTCATCTTTCTATGTAGGAGAACTTGTGACCTGACATGTAGTTACATTTCCAGTGAGGTGCACATCATATTATGTCCACTGTTACAGCATAGGGTTTAAGAAGGGTTAATGGTTACAACAAAGCTACAGGGTAAATCCCCAGTAAATCAAACCTTACTGCACCGGCATTTTTTTGGTTGTTCACACCCAGGTGATCTTCTGGATGAATTTCCAATCTGACGGTTAAGGCCTGATTTAGACTAATGCGTCGGGTCTTTGCACGGCCTATGTACGTAAGCGGAAACCCCTCTGATCCCTATGTGGTAATCACAGTGCTTGCAGGCTGCATCTTCCCATTTGTCGAGAGGTGCACGTCAGGTTCATAAGGTTCAGAGGGGATTTCCATTTATGCAGAAGTGTAATTCCGGCCTTATACCACTCAGCTGAGCAACCCAACGTGAGGTTAAACTAAATGTAACTTACTGCTGATCAAGGACAAGTACTTTCTCTGAGTTAAGCCAAAATATGGTTACGGAGGATAACATCAGTCTGCTTCTTTACCAAATTCTCCCACAGTGACTGCTCAGCCCAGAACAAAGACAATAACAAATCCGAGTGATCCGAGCTTAACTGGTTGAATGCAGGTGGACTCTGGAGGTAAACACAATGAGAAAAAACAAACCAAAAAAACATGCAGGGGCATGCTTAACTGTGACAAATCAGGCTGTCACACATTCACAGTTTCAGTATTTAAATGAAAAGGAGGGTGTGTGGGCATGATAACCACACAACAATGTCATCGCCAGTAGATTCATATATCAAACCACACTGCCAATCATCTGTGGTGGCACATTGCGCTCCACAGGACGGAAAGCACTGCACAGACTGCTGACTGCACCACTTCAGGCTACACGTTAACATGTCGGGTCTGCATTTAAATGCAGGTAATTAAGGCAATGTTATATGATATGATATACAGTGTTTTGAACAAAAGTTGCACCCTATGATTTCTTATTTTTTTGCATATTTGTCTCACTTACGTGTTTTAGATCATCAAACAAATTTTATTATTAAACAAAGAGGACCCAGCTAATTAGAAAATGCAGTTTTAAAATGATGATTTCTTAAGGGAAATACACTATCCGATCCTACTTAGCCCTATGTGAGAAAGTAATCGCCCCCTAAACCTAATAACTGGTTGTGCCACCCTTGGCAGCAGAAACTGGAATCAAGCATTTGCAAAAACTTTCTTTCACATCACTGTGGAGGAAATTTGGCCTACCGTTCTTTGCAGAATTGTTTTAATTGAGCCACAATGGATGGTTTTCAAGCATGAATAGCTGATTCCGTCAATTACACCAAGTTGCCCAGGTCACGTAGCAGTAAAGCAGTTCCAGGCCATTACACTACCGCCACGTTTGACTGTTGATATGCTGTTCTTTTAATGAAATACTGTTAGGGACACAACCCTTCCAAAAAAAAAATCAGCTTTTGTCTTGTCATTCCACAGAATATTTCCCCAAAAGTCTAGGGGACCATCATTTTTTGGCAAATGTGAGACAAGCCTTTGTGTTCTTTTTGGTCAGCAATGGTTTTCCCCTTTCTGTGTAGGCCATTTTAGCCCAGCCTTGTACTTATTCTTAAATCATGAAAACTGACCTTAACTGAGGAAAGTGAGGCCAGCAGTTCTAGAGATGTTGTTGTGGGTTATTACAGCTTGAGCTCCCTGAAAGAAAATCTGTACGAACAGACTGAGATTGGCAGTGTAAAACAGAGGGCTTTTCAACAGCAAGTTATCAAGAGTAGCCATATGTTATGGAAATGATACAAATGCAATCCCCAAAAAGTTTTAGAACTATGTAAATGAAAACTGAATCCAATGATTTAAAAATAATTTAAAACCTATATTAGTTCAAACACAGCTTATGAAATGAAACTTCTAATGATAAATTTCTAAAAATATATTAAGCTAAATTTGATGCCAGTGACATATTTTTTAAAAAGTTGGGTAGGAGGATGTCTACTACTGTGTGGCATCACCTTTTCTGTGAGCATTTTAGAACTGAAGGAATATTTCCCAGTTCTGGTTTGAGGTAGGTTTTCAGCAACTCAAATTCCAAAGCAGTCAAGTATACTATTTGCTTACTGTTTGAAAGTATACTGTATACTTTGAATTTTTTTTTTTTATTTCACATTTTCAGTTTTGTTCTAGAAAATAAGTAGAAATATTTAAGTACTGGATGGTTAACTGGATGAGCTCAGGTGAACTGTAATCACAGCTAGACTCTACAAAGTCACTAGCCTGGCTTCCTCACTTGTCCTTCCCAAACTTTCCTGATCAGTGTGTCAACTGTTTAGTTGCTCCTTGTCCTCATTTAGCAATAATGGTACGTGTAATACATGTAGCCTGTCTATAGCCTTAGGAGCTAACCAGGCTCCTTTAGTCAATGTAGACCAAAGTAATTTAGCCACCGTTAGCTCTCCACCTGCAGATTCTCCCAAGCAGCTGGGAAATCAAGCCAGCTGTGTGACTGTGAGGCACAAGCATAGTCCAAAACAAAATCCCCCAGTACACCACCAACTCATTCATGTGTCTAATCCCTTTTCCACACTCAGCAACACACCCGCTGAGAAATTATTTGCTGGTTATTGGAGATTCTGTTTTGAGAAACAGAGAAGCTAGAGACACCAGCAACCATACAGTAGTTGGTTGCCTTCCAGGGGCCAGAGCTGGTGACAGGGAAGGGAATTTGAAACTGCTGGCTAAGGAGAAACATAGATTTGGTAAAATAATTCACATTACCAGTAATGACACCCAATTACACCTATCGAAGGTCACTAATGTTAATATTGAATTGGAGTGACACGTTTAGCCGCATGTTCTCCTTGAATCACTGGCTGTCTGGGTGGTGTTGAAAAAAATGTCGTGGACTTCATAGATAGTTGGGAAAGTTTCTGGGGAAAACCTGGTCTTGTTAGGAGAGACGGCATTCATCCCACTTTAGATGGAGCAGCTCTCATTTCCAGAAATCTGGCCAAATTAACTGCTGTAACCAGAAACCTGGTTACAGCAGGATGAATATGTTAGTTTAAATGAATCAACACCCCCGAGTCACACTAACTGTCAGAATGCTCGAAGCTCAGGTCGAAGGAGGAGGAGTAGCAGCAATCTTCAATTCCAGCTTAGTAATTAATCACAGACCCAGACAGAGTTTTAATTCTTTTGAAAGCCTGACTCTTAATCTTGCCCACCCTAATTGTGAAATTCTAAAACCTGTTTTATTTGTTATTATCTATCGTCCACCTGGTCCTTACTCAGAGTTTCTGTCTGATTTCTCAGACTTTTTATCTGATTTAGTGCTCAGTTCAGATAAAATCATTATAGTGGGTGATTTTAACATCCATGTAGATGCTGAAAATGACAGCCTCAACACTGCATTTAATCTATTATTAGATTCAATTGGCTTCTGTCAAAATGTAAAGGAGCCCACCCACCACTTTAATCATACTCTGGATCTTGTCCTGACATATGGCATAGAAACTGAAGCCCTAACAGTATTCCCTGAAAGCCCCCTCCTGTCTGATCATTTCTTAGTAACATTTACATTTACTTTAATGGATTACACAGCAGCGGGGAATAAGATTTATTACAGTAGAAGTCTTTCTGAAAAAAGAGGTTGATTATCTCGTCAGTAGTTTTACATCCTCACTCTGTATGCCTCTGGATACTGTGGCTCCTCTGAAAATGAAAGCCTCAAATCAAAAGTGCCTGACTCTGTGATATAATTTACAAATGTGCAGCTTAAAGCAGATAACCGTAACCTGGAGAGGGAATGGTGTCTCACTAAAGTAGAAGATCTTCATTTAGCCTGGAAAACAAACATTTAGCTCTACAGCAAGGCCATCTGTAAAGCTAGGACATCTTACTGTTAATTATTAATTGAACAAAAAAAAAGAACAACCCCAGTTTTCTTTTCAACACTGTAGCCAGGCTGACAAAGAGTCAGAGCTCCATTAGAGATCCATTGTGTACAGTTGCTTTCAGTATTTATTTAGACTCTTTCTCTCTGATAAATCTTTCTGAGTTAACTTCAATAGTTACTTCCTCCAAACCATCAATGTCTTTATTAGATCTCATTCCTACAAGGCTCAAGTGATCAAGTGACCCTGAATCATTCCTTACTATTATGGACTCCGGCTAAGGATTTCTCATGCTGCAGTGATCATTTCTTCTCCACTCCTGTCTTTTCACTCTCCATATGTTTATACGCCACTAATCCATGTCATTAAATTGTCCTTTGTCAATTAAACAAAATAAAAATCATTCAGGTTTGAACACTGCTATAGAAAATTGCCTAATGTGGGCTTAGAGTTTGCAAGCCTTATGATCTGAGAGACTTTGACAAGGAGCAAAATATGATCACTAGTTTACAAGCACCTCTATAGCAGCAGTATGGAAACTACAGAGGTTATCTGGTGAAGAGATGGCAGCAGGATGCATAATAGAAATAAGGAACCCTGATGGTGACAGTGTGATGCTCTGGCTAATGTTATGCTGGGAAACCTTTGATCCTGGTATGTTTGTGGATGTTTCTTACTTAAACTATTTCATGGCAGTGGTATTCTCTGATGGTAGTGGTCTCTAGTACAGATTGTTCAAGAATGAATTGACAGCATATGAAAGGGACTGACTTGGCCTTCCCAATGATTTCAGTTTAACTAAGCATCTGTGGGAAGTGCTTGAAAAACAAGTAAACATTATTAAATTTTAATCTCGTGCCTTTTACACTTTAAAAGATGTGGAGACCTTTGGATTTAAGTCAGTTTTCTTTTCTTTGTTTTTTTTTTTGCTTGGGTATGCACAATATTTGCCAAATAGCTTTAATGTTCAATACTCTTTGTATACGCACGTGTGCTAGCTGACAGGTGATATTTGAGTGATGATAAGTCATTAAAACTAATTTAATTGAGTAACACATTTTTAATGAACACAGTCAAGCAGGACCATTGCTGAATATCAATGGGTGTGTAACTGTGTGTAAGATGAGTTTTCCTCAAACTTACACATCTCCTCTAAATGCTTTGTGTTTTCAGAGTCTGCCAAATACATCACAGTAGCATTGTTTATAATCTCTTGTAGACTGTAATGGAAACTCATTTACTTAAGTTTATTTTAATAAACTAGAATACTTGGAACACGTTGTACTTTCGCTTCACTCTGTGCTCAGGTCGTAGTAATTACTTTTTAAATAAAGCTTTAATAAAATCATACACATAAAAGTTTGTATTATTTTTAAATTTAGGTAGTATTAAAAAATACAGAGTTATACACACGCACACACACAAAATAAGTTGGCCTGGTTAACATTTAAGTAACACATTTGCCTATGTAGGTTTTTTTTTTATATGTCCACTAGCAGATACATGTCACTACTAATTGCACTGATCCTACATCTGTAATCTTTTAACAATAAGCAAAAATTCTAATAACGCATGTAATCTAAATCATGATATCAGGAAAAATAAAAATCAATGCCTTTTTATCAAAGATCTGAAAAAGCATCAGCTCATGCCACAATCTAAAGAAACTCTAGAGCAGATGACATCTGACATCTATCAGTCTAAAAAAAGGTTAAGAATCCATTTCTACGGCTCTGGGACTCCAGCAAACCACGGTGAGAGCCATTATTCACAAAAGCAGAAAACTTGATGGTGACAAAGCGTCCCAGGAATGGCCAGCCGACCAAAATTACTCCAAGAATCAACAATTCATTAAGGAGGTCACAAAAGAACTCCCTCTTTCACTTTAATGCCGAGTTACTGAGTCTTTACATTTGCGCAATATTTCTAAAAATAGAAACATCCTTTCTCAGACTGATGCTGAAAAGTTAATCCATGCATTTATTACTTCTAGGCTGGACTACTGTAATTCATTATTATCAGGCTGTCCTAAAAACTCCCTGAAAAGCCTTCAGCTGATCCAAAATGCTGCAGCTAGAGTACTGACAGGGACTAGAAAGAGAGAGCAGATTTCTCCCATATTGGCTTCTCTTCATTGGCTCCCTGTTAAATCTAGAATAGAATTTAAAATCCTTCTCCTAACATACAAGGTCTTGAATAATCAGGCCCCATCTTATCTCAAAGACCTCATAGTACCATATTACCCCAATAGAGCACTTCGTTTTCAGACTGCTGGCTTACTTGTGGTTCCTAGGATACTTAAAAGTAGAATGGGAGGCAGAGCCTTCAGCTTTCAGGCTCCTCTTCTGTGGAACCAGCTCCCAGCTTGGATTCGGGAGACAGACACCCTCTCTATTTTCAAGATTAGGCTTAAAACTTTCCTTTATGATCAAGCTTATAGTTAGGGCTGGATCAGATGACCCTGAACCCTCCCTTAGTTATGCTGCTATAGGCCTAGGCTGCTGGGGAGTTCCCATAATGCACTGTTTCTTCTCATTCACCTTTATTTACTTGTTTATACTTCACTCTGTATTTAATCATTATTATTCATCTCTTGGCTCTCTTCCACAGCATGTCTTTTGTCCTGTCTCTCTCCCCTCAGCCCCAACCGGTCGCAGCAGATGACTGCCCCTCCCTGAGCCTGGTTCTGCTGGAGGTTTCTTCCTGTTAAAAGGGAGTTTTTCCTTCCCACCGTCACCAAGTGCTTGCTCATAGGGGGTCGTTTTGACTGTTGGGTTTTCTCTGTGTTATTGTAGGGTCTTTACCCACAATACAAAGCGCCTTGAGGCGACTGTTTGTTGTGATTTGGCGCTATATAAATAAAATTGAATTGAATTGAACTTAAATGAGGTTGGGTCATGAAAAGTGCTGCAAACACAGTAATCACTATCAGTATTTTCTGGCCTTTAGATCCAAGCTTGGGACCATGGACTAACATTGACAATAACAGTTTCATTTTACACTGCTGGCCTGTGGATTAAAAACTGTTTTGTCCTCTATTGATGGAATCACCTAAATGGCTACATCATTCAGGCTGTAGCCACAAAAAGTCTTATTGTTTTGACTGAGAGTTTTTTGAATTGTGCTCACCTGATGCACTCCTTGATTGTGCTCCTTAATTCTGGATATAGCAATGGTGATGAAAGGCTTTACAACAGCTACTGAATAGACAATGTGATGATGTTGTTATATTGCATATAGTTCTATAAGATCTTCAGTGGTTCTGGAGAAGCTTAAAGTAATATACAGATGCAAATGCTTAGAACTGCTGCTCCCAGCTGGTTGACAGCCAGCTGCCAGTCAGGTAGTGTCATGTCGGGCAGTGTGACGGGCAGGGATGGACCCAGATGCAGGACTCTGGATACTGGCATAACTTAAAAGGTGTTTATTGTGATGGACAAGAGACAAAATATAAAATCCTGCTGGGAGTCAAACAAAGAGCAGAAAACAAAAACAACGCAAGGTAGACCAAAAACACACCGGCATGGCAACATCAATGACGCAACAGCAAGCAGAGAAAACACAGGACTTAAATACACCAGGGGATAACGAGGGAAATTGGAAACAGCAGGTAACGTAGCTGAACACGACACTGACAAGACAAGGGGAAGCAAATCTGAAATACACTGCAAAAGAAAAAAGACCCTACCAAAGTAAAACAGGAAGTAGGACAAGGGAACAGAGATGGAGACTTGACACAAAACACAAGGAACTAGAAATAAACTGCAGACCAAAAAAAAAAAAACCCAAAAAACCCCACTGGGCCCCTGGCCCAGGACCATAACAGGTAGTCAATTTCCAGCCACTGGAAACCCCTCCACCCCCACCCTCACCCCAGGGTTTATCTAATTTTCACTTTAAACTTTCCCATTTCACTCAATTGCAATGTCACCAAGAGATGGTGCCTCCATCACAAAACCTTTGACTTATATAGTTTCCAATTGTTTTGATAGCTTTCATGCTTAAATAGTAAGTACTTAAAAGTTTTGAAAAACTAAATGGATAAAACTTTACAGTCAGTTTGACCATTCAGACATTTTACACTGCAAATCACATAAACTGTTCCCAGCAAACATTTCTTCATTCACCTAATTCAATCTAATCTAATAAATACAACAAATACAGTATTTTTAAAAAATTAAATAAAGAAAAGAATATTCTTGTATATTGTTTTATATTTCTTCTTGAACCCATGGGTGGGTTTTGTTGGGATAATTTAATGACTACAGTTTCAGTGTGCAGCTCTCTCTGCTGATATAAGTCAATGGAGCTCACCCAGCAGTCCCTCTAATCTCTCTTCTCACATCTTTATGACCGTAATAATTCACTAAGTCAATATTTATTTAATTACATTTTGGATCTTGGTATTTTAGTGAATGGATAGCCTATAATGATCTTCACAATCCACAGCAAAAAAACTTAATGAATTATACATGCATGTGTGTCTGTTTGTAATAAATAGAAGTGGCAGTACCAAAAGCATTCATTCAGTAATTACAAGGCGCAGCTCAAAAGACAGATTCATGAAAAATGGGAATCTGCCTAGAAACAGCAGGGGTGAAATGTATCAAAACCTTACTTAGCCATGGCCATGTGATTTGAGTGCTCCAGGGCAGAATTTGTGAACATATTTGCTTCAGAAGCTCGACACAGTGTTGAAACATCAGTAGTGAGCATCGCATCCCTACCCAGCTCACAGCCGAGATTCCCAATTCCTCAACCATACCATCTGGTTCCTGCAGCTCTTGGAGTGTAACCTGCCTGCCCACTCTCTACTGCTTCTGCATTCACACCTTGGACCCCAGGCAGGCCTGTTGCCAGTTTTGCTAAGAGACCAGCTGGCTATATCTAGATTTGAGTTGGCGGTATTGCAGAGGGAAGGTCCCACCTTGTTGGACTTATTCAACCAAGCTGTTCCAGTCTCAGTAGTGAGGAGTTCTGCTCAGTGCTATTTTGTCCTTGATGGGCGTGGGAAAGTTGCCATTCATTTGTGAAGAGGCTGGCACAGCATAGAAGAGCCACCTCGACAGGGCAAGACTCAGCTGTACATCTGCATCTAAAGGTCAGAGGTCACTCTTTTGAGGATGCCAATGTTCACATTTTGGACTGGGAAGACCGATGGTTTGAAAGAGGAGTAAAAGAAGCCATCTATGGCCACTGTGAACAACCATCACTGAACAGAGGAGGTGGATTATGTCTACTTTCCCCTGCTTACACTCCAATCCTGAGCTCCCTTCCCAAATGTCTCAACCCCCATTCACACCTTTGTTCCAGTGACCTCAATAGGTCACATGACACAATGGAGGGAAGTCCCAAATTGGTTTCACCTGATGACCACTGATGAAACCACGCTTCCTTTCACCCCTTGGCGCATGTGATTATGCACATGAACAATAGAGGGTCATAACCACCTCCAGTACGCCCACTGGGGTTTAAATACCTGGGTCTCACCACCTTTGGTTTGAGAACTGAAGAAGAATTTGGGATGAGAGGAGGAACGTCTTCAAGAAACAAAAAGAAGTCCAGTCGTCCTTTTTCAAGCTGCAGAGACTTCTGTGACCTGGATGACTGAAACACACCAACACAGAAATGTTACAATTTAATATTTTGACTTCTGCTATAAATTTCTTTAAACTTTTATGTTGTGCAAAAGTCTTGAGCCACAATCATTTCTTCTTCTCTGCCTGTCAGTTCTGGTATAGGTGAACTGTATCATACCAGTATCAGTAATAAAATAAAGAAATTAGAGCGCACAGTTTATATTTAAAGGAATAACACAAAGTGACGGCAGTTTACTGCATTTTAAAATTATCCAGTCTATAAATTATTATAGGATGTCTATGTAACCATAGATGCTTCTATTGATTGTCTGTATAGACCATAACCCCCTCACATTTTTGAAGTTATTGCAAAACCCAGATCAGAGGTTGAAGCAATGGGCTTTATTTCTTCAGCCATACAACTTGGACATTCGCCACATCAAGGGCTCGGATAATCTTATTGCTGACACATTTTCTCCTGCACCCATAGACTGTATTGACCTGTGCTGTGTTCTCTCATTCTCTTAAATTGTTGCTTTTGGTACCAAGGATAATGAGCTGAAAAATGGTAATGTGCCAGGGGACAAACCGTAGCATTAAGATAGTGACTTATGCCTGGATGAAAAGAGATAAATCATTTACCTTACTTTTGCTCACATAGAAAGATTCTTTTTGAGTTATTGGGTTGAAAATTGACTGACACTCTAGTCAAGGTTTAGAACCTTGTTTTTATGGAGGGGGTGCTACGGACCCTCCCCTCTTTGTATACAAAGTTTTCTCCTCCAGAGATACAATGGTGGAGTGGGTCTTTAAGTTGACTGGGTTACACCTGTGTGGGGCCTACCACATGATTTAAATAGGCCTGAGCTAACCATCGTGTCTCTCTCCCTCCTACAAAAGATACTCACAGCTTTTGGTTGGTTTTTCTTTCCATATTGCTGCCAGCATTAGCATGCATGCTCACTCATCCATGCATTCATGACATGACTGATATTTCTGATTTCTCACATCCCAAGCACCTTGAGGCGGCCGTTTGTTGTCATTTGGCTCTATACAGATAAAACTGAATTGAATCCCATGTTTTTTATTTTCCCTTGTGGAATTTGATAGCAGTAACACAGTTTTAAAAAGTTGGGACAGGGCCATGTTTACCACTGTATAGCATTCCTTCATCTTTTTCAATTCAATTTAATTTATTTAGTAATACTAAGAAAACCATTACAATCAAGCAACCCTGCCATGAGCAAGCACTTGGCACCAGGAGGAAGGAAAAAAACTCCCTTTAACAGGAAGAAACCTCTGGCAGAACCAGGCTCAGAGGGGGCAGCCATCTGCTGTGACTGGTTGGGGATTAAAGGAGGACACAGGACACACTGTGGAAGAGAGCCAGAGATTAATAATAACTAATGATTAAATGTAGAGTGAAGTATAAACACAGAGATTTACATGAGGTGAGTAAAGAAGAAACACCTGATCCAGCCCTAACTATAAGCTTGATCAAAAAGGAAAGTTCAAGCTGGGAGCTGGTTCCACAGAAGAGGGGCCTGAAAGCTGAAGGCTCTGCCTCCCATTCAACAGATGCTGTTCCTGACTTGCAGTATCATTGCAGAGGCTTTCATGTTTGCTGCAGCATCTGTGAGCATGCAGCACACCATACCCCTCCAGTATTCCATGACCTTACGCTTTGTCTGGACTAGGTTGTCAGCTGTGTGACTAGATAGAAAATGTTCCACACCTAGCATTACTGTATTTAAGGTGTCCTCTAAAATGTAGTGGCAAGTTAGACATAGATATGCCTCCATATTCACTGGTGTCCACATGTCTGGTGTCATACTTACAGCTGCAGCCTTATGGACTTCTTTGCTTGCTTTCTCTTTTGCTTCTGTAAATGTGTCCTCTACCATAGCCTTTAAGGACTTGAAAAGAAACAGAAGTGCATGATAGTCTATATACTTTTACTACTGTATTATTTTAAATACCACAGATATCATCGATATGCAGCGCGTTTCTGAGAGATGATTTAGCCACTGCTGGAAGAATGAAAGTATTGTTTTTAAAGGGATGAAGGGTATATTACATGGCTGGGTTTGTGGCCAATGCAAGAATGTGAAAGCAAATAACAATGGACCCAGGATGGAACTTTGCGGAGCCCTGCAGGGTAGAGAAGCAGAGGCAGAAGTTGATTCACCTAACCGAGAGTCTTATCAGATAATTAGAAGAAAAATCAATGTAACACAGAACCAGCTATGCCAGACAAAAGCTTAAGTCTATTTAGTGAAATATTACAACAACGGTATCAAAGGCCACACTGAGGTTAAGTAGGACAAGTACAGAACAATTGTCTGCATCAGAAGTGCTTAAAAAAGTCTTTATAGACCTTTCAAAGAGCAGTGCTTTTGAAAACCAGATTCAAAAGAGTCACAAATCTATAATTTGCATAATAGAATTTGAATTGAGTTTACACAACTTTTTTCTAATCTAGCAAATGGTCATTTTAAAATAGATTAGTAATTATCAACAGAGCTGGCATCAAGGTTATGTTTCTTTAGAAAAGGAAATTCTTCAGCATTTTAAAATAGGAAGCAACGCAACCTTGCCTATGTGAACTGTTAATAATAGCAACAAGGGATCACTGCCACTGAGAGTCCCAAACAGGACAGGAGGAGATAATGTTTTCAATGAGGATGATGAAGGTTTCATCATGCCTGTTACTATAATTAAGTCATTAAGTGTAATTGGAGAGAAAAAAATGACTCAGGGCACTCAGGGTCATCATCATAAAGAGATCTGGGATCTTGAGTCCATCCCCTTATTTACAAAGTGACTGACAAAACATTAGAGTCATCACTGAAGAGTATCAGAGCATGCTGAGGTTGGGGAGACACACTGATATTAATAGTGTCAAATAATACTCTAGGATGAACAACCAAACTCATGGCCTTCCATAACTGGTCAGGAATCTTGAAGGCCACAAGTTTATTATTTAATTACTGTGAGTGAGAAATTATAAAGTGATGACTATCATCATAAGGAGCAAACTGATCAAGAATGGCAGGACAGGGTTCATTAAAAGAATTAACCTAGCAAGCCCTACATGGTGTTTCCCACCATGTAGGGAAATATGACTATTGTGAAGAAGACAAAACCATAGAACATGTTTTATAACACTGTCAAAAACATGAGGCTGAGAGAAGGTGACTGATTCAAAACCTCAGGTAGATTAAAATACTGCAAAATAACTCAAGAAGTGACAGTTATTACTTTCACAAAGTTATCACTTTCACTTCCATACTACAGTGGGTTGCATGTTTGCAAGTGAAATGAGTGCAAAATCACTAGTTTAAGCCTGGGAGGAGACACTGGGGTGTAAAAATTGGGAAAACTGACTCCTTGAAAAGTAGGGAGTGGCTGAAAGTAGATTTTTTTTGCTCTGTTTCTCTTTTTTGAGTGACATTCTAGTCCACACTCCATTGGTGGTGGCTGTAATGTACCATGAGGCTCATCTAGGCCCCACACTGTGGGCCTAGATGTAGACATACCACACTTTGGGTGTGGGAAAACTGCAGGCTCTACTGTGGGCCCCTCTGTGCTTAGTGTGGGCAGCCCACTACATTGGCCGCCCCACTGGGGCCAGATGTGTCCTACATTTCATATCAGTACTGGGGCTGTGTGCGCCCCACACAGGCCTCAAGGAGCATGTTTGCTGGGAAGGAGCTCAACATTATCATCAGAAAAGGTTGAAATATCAAAAAGAGAATAATCGAGTCATCAATAAAATTCATGGGCCTAAAAAAAATGAGAAGAAGACTTTGAGTTAAATGAAACATTAAAAAAGATGAATTTATGACCACTGAAGTCCATTTATGTGCAAATGAACAAAGATGACACCATTAGTGAAGACCAAGTCCAAATTATGTCCTGCAATGTGAGCAGGGAGAGATCCAACCATTTTCTTCCACTTATCTAATTTAGGGGGGTGGGGGTGGGGGGGGTGTTTTGGTTGAAATGTGAAGGCAAAAAGTCCGCGACCATCTCATTTGGTCAATTTTATCTACCAGAGTCGAGCCCGATCCAAAAACAACCTCGCTTCCATGCCTGATACTGAGATACAAAAGAACGTTATTGTCATTATACATACAACGGAATTTCGTTAAGAACAGCCATCCAAGAGGACAAACAAGACTAACTGCGGGGGAGATTGGTGTCTGCAGCCGCTGCCACTAAGGGCGCCGCCAGCTCAATCAATCCCATGAAGAAAGGAATACAAACACACATTGGGATAGTTAGGTTAAAAAAAATTCATCTCGTACTGTGCTCATATACTGTATGAGCACCGTACTAGGGTCCAAAAAAAAACACCTTAGCAAAGCATATAGCACGAGAGCGTCAGGGCATTATGGAGCCAGATCCCCGCTCCCAGCCAAAACAGTTTGCTGACAGTGATGGACGTACGTCAACGGTCATGGTAGATCCGGACCACACAAATCACAGAGAGGGCTGTGGGGAAGAGCGTCTCTCACACATTGTCCCTGGAGAGATATGATTACCATCCTCAAGGCCGGCAAGGGAGCCGAATTCCTGATAATGCAGATGTTGTTTTTGAACAGGCTGCTTGGTATTTTTCTCAAAAGCCTTCAGTTCACTGGGGGACCCACTCAGTAATCCAATAATTCAAATTGCTCAGTTACCGTCCTCGCTGTGCAGACCCGTATATTATCTCCAGGTCTAATCCCTTTCACCTGCGAGCTAGTTCTCAGCTGGACTACGAGCATCCAGCTTGCGGCTCAGGTCCAACAGGCTCTGAGTCTGTACGGCTCTGCACAGCCCATCCATCTGGTTGTGCAGTCTTGGCAGATGTTGAACTGCTGGGAAACCCTGTGGTCAGCAGACCAGCATGGGGAACAGAAGTACTTAGAAATAAGTCACATAATAGTTTGTTGTGGGAGCTCCAGCAGAGTTTTGATTGTGTACAGGCTGTAATCAACTTAGGTGTGCCGCTATTCCAATAGCTACTGTTCTTTGTGGATTTAGCCAGCTGAATTCAACAAGATATGAACAAATATTATATGAGCTGCATGGATGATTTACAGTCATCAGCTATCACAATCATCAAATTAAATTTTATTTGATGTCGTCTACCCTAGATGTAACCAGTCCAGCATAGTGCATCACTGTAAACTTCATATGATGGCTCAGCTGTGTGGCAGGCAAAGTAGGACCCAAACGCAGGACTGGGAGACACAAGAAACTTAATACAGGCTTTATTGCCACAACTCACAAGGCGAGAAAATACAAAACATAACCTAGTCTTGGATTAAACTGGGAGACAACAAGGGAAACACAGGACAAGGATGTACACAGTGTGAGGGAGGATGTAACAAAGAACAGGGGGAGCATCACACTATGAATAAACATGAGGAAATAAGGAGAGAGTAGAATAGGTGAACAGAATCTAAATAATGAGAATAGGGAAGCAAAACTGAAAGCAAAGCACACAAAAGGGCTGGGAAAGTGAAACAGGAAATAACTGAACATGGTAAAAGGAACGCATACTTAACACAGGGAGGCAGGCACACAGAGCAAGGGAACGCAGACACATGAATTAACAAAACATGAGCGACAAGCCACCAGAGGGAGGAAACATTATGCTGGGGAAGACACAGAAGGAGGCAGGAAGACAAACTCAAGGAATGAGCCAAACTACAACATACAACAGGACCAGGACTGAGAATAAAATCATGAAGGAAAATAATCTAACATACAAAACACAAAATGCCAGAACTATGAACAAACTAAACAGGAATACAAAGATGAAGAATCTAAGCCATGAGCAAACTATGAAACACACCTGAAGAAATGTAACAATAACAGAACTTCAAAGATAAAAAAACACAAAACCCTGGGTCAAAGGCCATGACAGTAATACTGCAGACTGCACTAAGTTGCCCGGTACTTTCATGCAGCCTTTGAATAACGCAAAATTAGTACACTTCAAGTTATTCTTCAAGATGTTTTACAAAAACATATTCACTTAAACATTATGTGTAGCTCTAATATCTGATTTCAAAACTCTAAAATGAACTCGGTCATTATATGTACATTAAATTTCCAGTCTATAAAATTTCACTTGCTGAGCAGTCCTTACCTCTAAGAACACGATGAGAAGGAAAAGGGATGCGTTGAAGGCATAAGCAGACTGTGGGATGTCATTATTTTCTCATTAATAAGCAGGTATCTTCATGGTATCACTGCAAGTCACACCAGGCTGCAGCCCATGAAAACTTAACACATTTAACAGTAATATGCATTAAATGTACAGTAAAACGCATTGACCTGCCCATCAGAACTAATTAACCATTAACCCTTACCGAGAGCATCGTCACTGACATGCAAGCACATTTTGCATTATTAGTAATTATGAGATGGTTTGTCCTATTAGACAAATTCAAATGGTTTCTGAAAGCCAAGAAATTGTGTTTCACAGTCAGCGTATGGTTATTATGGTAATCTCACTCATGCTATTGCAGGAAAATTCATGCGTCTAGAATGGTGCGGATGTTTTGTGGTTTCAGAAGGTAGAAAAACATGTGTCTACCACATATTCACTTACAATTTATTCAACATTTTCTGGGGTGAATTTCTAGTTTCTAAATGCATCCAGTGACAACTTCCATGCATTCAGAGATACATGGGTGCATCTTAGTGCTACATCACAGACACCACATGCATTGGGTGGATCTGACAAAGACCTTGAGGACACTGGAGTTTGATGTGTCTGGTTAGTTCCTGTTTCAGTTTCACTAACTGTCTTACTTTGTTTTACATCAGATTTTTGTTTACTTCTGGTTATGTTTGCCCATGATAGCATGTTTACTTGAGTCATCCAAATGATATATTTTGCTCATTAAAAACAAAAGTCATCCAGTTGATTGCAAAAGAGCTTTAACAAAAGAAAGACTGTAGAGTGCTCTCATGGTCCCTGGTCTTGGACCCAAGGTTTTGAGTCAATTAGACTTTGAATTCTTGTTCATTATAAAATATTCTCTGTTTGGTTTTTAGGTGTTATTTAAAATATGATTGTCATCTATTTCCTTAGTATTTCAGTTTCTTAGATGCAGTTTCTGTTTGGATTACATTAGTGTTTGCTTCTGCTTCATCTTCCAGTGTCTTTCCCATTGTTTCCTGTGTTTTTTCTACATTAACAGTCATAAACATGACAAACATCCAAAACAACAAGATCTTCTAGTCATAACAGAAATGTGACAATGAGAGTGCCATCACTGAGTTACCGTTTATTATTTTAACAGATTACAATAATCCAACATACTTGCAGGATGCCGAGTGCCTCAATGCTCACCAGGCTCGTTAGTTCCTGTTTATCAGCCATTTCTTATCACCCAGGCTTCTAAACTGGGAAACCAGCTGCCCTGTCCTGGCAGTTCTCAGAGGAAAAGGAGGACCCTGCACCTGAAAATATTCTCAGCTTCTCATGTTCCATTGGTGCACTCACCTGAGATAGAAAACATCATACAGCAGGCTGTCCTAACTGAACCCAGCCCAGCATTGGACCTCCCAATCTATGGTATGTGCCTACTTCAGCCCGCCTGCCAGTCCTCAGGTGGGCACATGCAGCCAAGTTTGCCTGTCAACCTGGGGTAGGCTGCCTCAGACTACCCTTCAACCTGGGCCCCGGACTTACTGTGGATTGAAAATGTTCAAAACTCCCTTGTCCTCCTCTGTGACGGGACTTTCTCCATTTGAGGTGACTTCGGATTAGCCTTCCTGGTTTCCTGAACTGGAAGTGGACTTGGCCATGCTGTCTGTACAACATGACCTCCAAGCGTGTGGGAACGGACCCGAATTGCTTTGCTGTGCAGACCACAGAACGGAACCAATGCTGGGCTGACCGGGACCCCCAGTACTCTCCAGGTCAGAGAGTCTGGTTCTCCTCTAAGAAAAATACATCTTAAGTCTCTGTCACAAAACCTGGCACCCCATTACATTGGACTGTAATTAGTCCTACAACGGTCCTCAAATTACCAGCATCTTTCAGGATTCCACTTCCACATTTCCCAGCTTAAGATTGTTTCCACCAGCCCTTTTTTCCTGAGTCCATGTGTTTTTTGGCTGTTTCCTTTGCAGAGTCTGGGAGTGCCACATATGATGTAGCCCTCCTGCTTTGCTTCAAGCCTCATCAGCCAGCAGGATTTAAGGAGCAGCTGAGCACCCAGTCTCTGCCACCCCGTCAGCTCATGTGGAATGGCAGATTGGCTCACTCTTTAGTGCTCTCAAAAATTACCTAAGAGATAAGATAAGAAAGATAAGAAATACCTTTATTAGTCCTACGATGGGGGACTAATAAGTGTTCTCTGTGGGGCCACTGTGCTGTCTGCAGCACAGTGATAATGGAAGCACATTCATTTATAGCCTGCTCTGCTGTATATTTATACATTTTACATTTGCTCAGGGGCTCTATGATTCTAACAGACTCATAATGTTGAATCTTTCTGTAAAACACTGATATCAATATTTGCTTGCAGTCAATAAAGTAGAGGATGTGCACACTGAACAAGCTACTTGCCTTTGATGGTTATTGCTGGTAAATGAATATGAAAGAATAAAATGATTATTTGACCGAACTGCTAATGTTTTTAAACAAACAGAAAATACAAAATTTAAACATGAATTTATTATTGCTGGCTTCTGTCAGTGAATGACGCGTTTAGATTTGATACAACAGAGAGCAGCAGGATCACGCAACAATGCTGTATGTGCGTGTGTGTACTCTGCTCTAAAGAAATATGGCAGAAAAATGTGGCACCCTGTTCAAAACATTTGGGGTGAAGACTCAGTGAATAGCGACTTTAGGGGAGGGACCCAAAGATTTGGCCCTTACAACAACGGGAATATTCCCCATGCCGCTGATGTGTCGGCTTTCCAAATAAATGAACACTCACAGCAGCAACAATCGCAGAGTCATGCTGCTTACTTTGAGCATTACTCAATGCACTGAGGTGCCAGTCGCTTATCTTAATTTATCTCCACTGTGATTCATTTGAATACGCCACTGTGAAAGTGACACATGCAATACTGCAGTATTGATTTATTCTTGTATTTATAGGTGCAAAAACTGTTTATGCTGACAAGTAAGAGTGAATTAAAACAGTGTTAGTGTTCAATCTGGTTTTCACACTCAAAAGCAATGGAAACAGCTCTCACAGCCCCCACAAACATGGAATTTTAACCGCAACCACAGACATCCCTCTATAGTAAGTGTGGCTTAAAATGCCAGAACCTCCTGATGCATATCCCAGCTGACAACAAATAAATAAATAAGCACATTAATAACATGATTTATATAGGGTTATATACAGTGGTGTGAAAAAGTGTTTGCCCCCTTCCTCATTTCCTGTTTTTTTGCATGTTTGTCACACTTAAGTGTTTCGGAACATCAAACCAATTTAAACAATAGTCAAGGACAACACAAGTAAACACAAAATGCAATTTGTAAATGAAGGTGTTTATTATTAAAGGTGAAAAAAAATCCAAACCATCATGGCCCTGTGTGAAAAAGTGATTGCCCCCTAAACCTAATAACTGGTTGGGCCACCCTTAGCAGCAACAACTGCAACCAAGCGTTTGCGATAACTTGCAATGAGGCTTTTACAGCGTTCTGGAGGAATTTTGGCCCACTCATCTTTGCAGAATTGTCCTAATTCAGTTACATTAGAGGGTTTTCGAGCATGAACGGCCTTTTTAAGGTCATACCACAACATCTCAATAGGATTCAGGTCAGGACTTTGGCTAGGCCACTCCAAAGTCTTCATTTTGTTTTTCTTCAGCCATTCAGTGGTGGACTTGCTGGTGTGTTTAGGATCATCGTCCTGCTGCAGAACCCAAGTTCGTTTCAGCTCGAGTACACGAACAGATGGTCGGACATTCTCCTTCAGGATCTCTTGGTAGACAGCAGAATTCATAGTTCCATTTATCACAGCAAGTCTTCCAGGTCCTGACGCAGCAAAACAGCCCCAGACCATCACACTACCACCACCATATTTTACTGTTGGTATAATGTTCTTTTTCTGAAATGCAGTGTTCCTTTTACGCCAGATGTAATGGGACACACACCTTCCAAAGAGTTCCACTTTTGTCTCATCGGTCCACAGAATGTTTTCCCAAAAGTCTTGGGGATCATCAAGATGTGTTTTGGAAAAATTGAGACGAGCTTTAATGTTCTTTTTGCTCAGCAGTGGTTTTCTCCTTGGAACTCTGCCATGCAGGCCATTTTTGCCCAGTCTTTTTCTGATGGTGGAGGCATGAACGCTGACCTTAACTGAGGCAAGTGAGGCCTGCAGTTCTTTGGACGTTGTTGTGGGGTCTTTTGTGACCTCTTGGATGAGTCGTCGCTGCGCTCTTGGGGTAATTTTGGGCGGCCGGCCACTCCTGGGAAGGTTCACCACTGTTCCATGTCTTCGCCATTTGTGGATAATGGCTCTCACTGTGGTTCGCTGGATTCCCAAAGCTTTGGAAATGGCTTTATAACCCTTTCCAGACTGATATATCTCAATTGCTTTCTTTCTCAATTGTTCCTGAATTTCTTTGGATCTCGGCATGATGTGTAGCTTTTAAGGATCTTCTGGTGGACCTTACTGTGTCAGGCAGCTCCTATTTAAGTGATGTCTTGATTGAGAACAGGTGTGGCAATAATCAGGCCTGGGTGTGGCTAGAGAAATTGAACTCAGGTGTGAAAAACCACAGTTATAGTATGTTTTAACAAGGGGGGCAATCACTTTTTCACACAGGGCCATGATGGTTTGGATTTTTTTTCACCTTTAATAATAAACACCTTCATTTACAAATTGCATTTTGTGTTTACTTGTGTTGTCCTTGACTATTGTTTAAATTGGTTTGATGTTCCGAAACACTTAAGTGTGACAAACATGCAAAAAAACAGGAAATGAGGAAGGGGGCAAACACTTTTTCACACCAATGTAGATGTCCTAGCAGCAGTTTTACAACTAATTTATGGACTTCAATAACTTTTAAATGCAGTAAACTGCCTGCCACTTTGTTTTATTCTTTTAAATATAATAATTGGATAATTGGTGATTTTTAATTGGCCATAGGTGTGACTGTAAGCGTGTTAGCCCTGTAACAGGCTGGTGACCTGTACAGGGTGTATCCCAGTGGTGGCCCCAGAAATATTTTTCTGCAGGTGCTAAGGGGTGGCTAAGCATTTTACTGAGGGTGCTATGAAGGATCATTTGTTCTTTCAGTTCTCAACACACACAGACACAAGCACAGAGGTGAACTCAGACAAGTATAGTCAACAATAAAGTGGTTAGTAAATATGTGGTATTCCGCATTTTAGTTAAAGCATAAGTATAAGTGGACGATTTCAGTTCACAGCACTTTTCAAATATTTACCGGAAGTGAAAATTCAAGTTCATTTCCTGTTGCGAGATCAGATTTGTTTTTAAAGCAATATAATCAGATTGTTTTTTTGAAATGAGTTGTGTTTTGCGAGGAAAATATCACAACAACCACATATTAAAGAATATTAACTTGGATGAAAAAGAAAATAATCTGCTATTTTCTTGGGGGTGCTATGACTTTTCCAGGGAGAGCTATAGCACCCCCTAGCGCCCCCCTGGCGCTGCCACTGGTGTATCCTGCCTGTCGTCCTATGACATCTTGGATAGGCTCCAGCCCCCCTAGATGGATTTTTTTTTTTTAATATTTAACAGTATTCACCCACCAGAGTCTGTACCAGCTGTTATAAAGCACGAGAGGTGGTATTTGTTATTTAATATGTTGAAAGTTTAACTGCTTTAGATGCTTGCTGATTCTGATTAGCTTATTTTATTTTGCTTTGGATTGTTGGAAACACCAAGTACATGGTGAGAGGTGATCAGCCTGCTAGAGGTTGCCGGATGCTCCAGTCTGCTTCTTGCCAGGTTCGTTTTTGGCAGAGGGCTGAGGACAGAGAGCCAGCCACCCCACTACTACCAGCTCTTGGCACATAATATACAGTTACAGTCTTTTTTCAGCTGTGAAGTAATCTATGACATGGCAGGTTGAGGAACACAAACTTCAGTCTTTGATTCATTTGTGTGGGCAACAGAGTGAGCCTGCCCAGCAGCACAAAATACATTCTCTGGCTTGTCACGTTGGCAAACACCAAACTCAGTCTTAGATTGGGCATCAAAAACTGATGATGATTCTGAGCCAGTACTCCTAAAGACTCTTTATTGTGCTCATGCACTCATGCAGAATTCTCCTGAATCTATATTTTGTGTGCCTGAGTTAGGCTCTTCTAAGACTGTTAAATTTTGAGAGCCTGCCAAAACAAAGACTGCTTCTCATATAACTCAGTCTGCCAAGCCAGAAACTGGATTTCCTACTGTTCAGCCTGAAAAGACAAAGATTGCTATTTGTGCTTCTCAACCTGCCCAGTCAGAGACAATTCATTGTATATTAGTGCAAGTTTCTCCAGAGAGGATAAAGATTTCACCACCTGAGTCCCCTGAAACCATTATTCCACCTGAGGCCAGAGCTACGTTTGTCCCTGCACCCATCCTTCTTTCCTTGGTGTGGATGGCCAGGCCCCAGCCCTGCCTTCAGTCTTCAGAGTAGGCTGCTGAACACCCCTAATAGTCAGGGGGGAGACAGCTACACACCTTGCTGAGTTGCCAGACCTGCTGGACAGCCCAAGTTGCTGAATGAGGCAGCTGAGTGACCTTCAGAGTCTTTAGAATCACCAGGGCTGGAGTTACAGTATCCCCCCGTCACCTTAATGGATAGTTGTGGGCTATGTGCAGCTCCAGTCACCTGCACAGTCTGTGCCAGTTGTACTGCAGCTTCAGTCATTGAAGGAGACAGCTGTGTGCCCTGCCGAGCGGACCCAGGGCTCCTGACAATCCTGAGGGTCCCAATAATCCTCTACTATTGTAGAGACGGCATGCTCTGCACTGTCCCAGTCAGAGTATCTTGTGAGTCCCAAGCATCTTGTTTATCCTGAGCCACAACTGCTACAGTGTTCCAAGTGTCTTGAGCCACAGTCGTTCCTGCTCTGCTCAACAGTCCAGAGCCTGAGCCAGAGACTTAAGAGTCAGGGGATCCCACTCTGCCTGAACCAGAGAGTCCAGAGTTCCCCAGATATCACGTTTCCACTGACAATGTGCTGGTGCTCGTGGAAACCGGTGATCCCCTTAAGAACAGGCTTGTATTTCCACTGCTTTGCGAGCATTATCCTTTACGTATTTGGGTGTGGGCAGTTCCTCATCTGGAAATGGAAGCCGAAGGGCACAAATATGGTAGAATATGCTCTATTATTGCAAACTATATTTCTTGTGCTGAGAACATATTTTACCATCCAAACAGAGCTACTTCAACATCTGTATGCGACACTGGATAGTCCAAGACAGAAATTATGAGCAAGACAACAAGTACGCACTTTGCTTACTTTTATCTGTCATCAGTGGCGCAAAAAGTGGGTATGCACTATATGCAATGCATAGGGGCACGACACAGGAGGGGCGGGGGGGCACCAAAGCGATGCGGGGAAATTATTCCTCTACATACATACATACATTTTCTGTATTTAACAGCTGATATGATCAATAACAGAGGCACGGTGCTGATTGGGTGCCCCTGTGCTCCCTCACCTCCCCTCCTCCTGTCACCCCCCCCCACACACACACACAAAAGGCGCTGCAGCTAGAGTACTGACAGGGACTAGAAAGAGAGAGCAGATTTCTCCCATATTGGCTTCTCTTCATTGGCTCCCTGTTAAATCTAGGATAGAATTTAAAATCCTTCTCCTAACATACAAGGTCTTGAATAATCAGGCCCCATCTTATCTCAAAGACCTCATAGTACCGTATCACCCCAATAGAGCACTTTGCTCTCAGACTGCTGGCTTACTTGTGGTTCCTAGGATACTTAAAAGTAGAATGGGAGGCAGAACCTTCAGCTTTCAGGCCCCTCTTCTGTGGAACCAGCTCCCAGCTTGGATTCAGGAGACAGACACCCTCTCTATTTTTAAGATTAGGCTCTAAACTTTCCTTTATGATCAAGCTTATAGTTAGGGCTGGATCAGGTGACCCTGAACCCTCCCTTAGTTATGCTACAGTAGGCCTAGGCTGCTGGGTGGTTCCCATGATGCAGTATTTCTTTTTAATTTGTCTCTTTTCACTTTCTGTTAGTTATTAATGGGATGGCTGGGGTGGTTAGGGCTGTAGCTCATCAGGTAGAGCAGGTTATCTACTAATTGGAAAGTTGGTGGTTGAATCCCTGGCAATCTGCATGCCAAAATATCCTTTGGCAAGATACTGAACCTAGAAGTTCCTTTCCAATGTTTCCATTAGAGTATGAATGTAAGTAATAAGACAACTCCTCCTCCTACTACTATTGCTACTGCTAATAATAATTCATGATCATAATGATATTGATTGTAGGTGTGAAGTTTGTCTGAAAACCCTGTGATACTCCCTGGAGAGGTTACCTAATTTGTATAAGCAAGTTATGAAACTTGCACGGTACTATTGGCCGGGTATGACCGCTGCAGTGACCAATGGTGTCAGGCTTGCGAGCGAAGTTACAAAAGATGCCCAACCAGTTGCTCAGAGTTCCTTGGGACCCTTGTTGGCATCATGATCAAATGAAATTTTGGCAATTGACTTTACTCTGTTGGAACCTGCTCGGAATGGGTTGGAGAATGTATTAGTGATGACTGATGTATTCAGCAAATATACCTTGGCAGCCCCTACCCACGATCCATGTGCTGTTACTGTGGCCTGGGTTTTGGTAACTGAGTGGTCCTCTAAGTTTGGTGTCCCTGCTCGTGTTCATTCAGATCAGGGCCATAATTTTGAGAGCTTCCTTATTCAACAGCTGTACAAGTTCTATGGGATTGAAAAATCTCGTACCGCTCCCTACCATCCTGCTGGGAATGGTCAGTATGAACGCTTTAATAGGACTTTGCATAATTTGTTGTGTACGCTGCCAGAATCCAGAAAGAGAGATTGGGATTCATGTCTCCAGCAGTTGCTTTACCGCTATAATACGACTCCCCACCAGTCTACCAGAGAAGTCCCCTTCTTTCTGATGTTTGGAGTAGAGTAGAGGATCCTGTGGCTGGGGGTATCAATGAGTGGTATCAGGAGTATCAAACTCGATTGCTGATAGCATTCGAGGGAGTCAAAGAGAGATTAAAGATTTCAGCTAACTGCAGAAAAAGGAACTTTGATCAACATGTTAAAAATGTTCCATTGAAAGAGGGTCAACAGGTGTTCCTTCAGAACTTGAGTAGGAGGGGCCATTGCAAAATCCAGGCTCTATGGGATTCTGCAGTCTATAGGGTCGTGAGAGTACCTAAAGAAGGTAGGGCAGTTTACACCATCGTGTCAGTAGACGGTCAAGATAAGGTTAACCGTGTAAATCGTGCCTTGTTAAAAGCTGTGGTAAGGGCCGAGCTATCCTCAGAAGGGCCTGCATCAGGCGAGAGTCCCCTCAGCTTGGAACGATCACCATCGGAACAATCAGAACATGACATATCGGGTGACTGCGATCTGTTCCTAAGGCCTGAAGTGCCTTATGTAGTGGGCCCACAGTCTCCTAGATCAGTAGCCATGGCTCAGCCTGCTTCACCGTTCCAAGCACCACAAAGGAAAAAGAAAAGATGTCAAAGCTCTTGGCTGTGACATCTCCCTCTGTTGCAGACCCCATTGTAATCGCCCCACCATTTGTTCCTCTGCCGATTCCCTCGGTGGGTTGTGCAGATGCTAGTGATAGGGCCGTGCAACGCACCACTCAGTCAACTGCTGGCCAGCATCCTAACGTGCATCATCTTTCAAGGTCAGTGGGGGAAGTGGTGCAAGGGACAGCAGGTTCTTTGGATCTGAATTGATGCAAGGTGATCGCCGGGGTGATGATCCAAAAAGGGGTGGGGGGTGGGGGTGGATTGTAGCAGAAGGGACTCTAATTGTTCGGCTTCTAGGTTTGGGAGGCCGTTGTATAAAATGTGGCGTTCACCGGCATATTGTGATCTTGCTTGCGATGACGCACACACTCATTCATGCTTTCTCCTAGCTGTAGCAGGTAATGGCTGAGTCTATAATGTTGCTGTTTCAGGTTTGCTTGCTGTGGTCCTGACAGATATTTCATGTTGCAGAGCACGCTGGTGGTAACCCTGTTAGGAGCCCTCCTTCCATCAGCTTCGGGTATGATATAATCTTCTTTTTATTATATTGCGATTTCACCTTATAGCTTATTGATATTTTAACTTATAGGTAGTAGCTGGGGAGCCCCGTACCGGCTATTTTGGTTCCCACAGGCACTGACTGACTGGTATGTAGTTCTGTGGGTTTCTGTTTATGCTCAGTGTCTTTACCAGTAACCATTTTAATGTCTATTGTGTGTTATAGGGTGTTTGGGCCTGGGTTGGTGGCGTATTGCTTACCGCAGCGCGGCCATCGCTTCCTCAAGACAATGCTACAGCGTGCTGCTGTTTTGCCTTCCCCTTCTTCTTTTATACCAGTGTTTGATTTCTGGTTATTTATGCCCAGTACTCTCTTATTAGTGTGATAACTTTGATGTCATGCCGGCAGGAAGACCAAAGGATTCCTCTATTTTGAGTCTGCATTGGGCATCGGCAATACCGTGATCTTCCTGTGTTTTCTTTTTATGAATAACCAGTTTGAGGTTTTTTAGGGCAGCACTGAAGAGTTTTAACACTATTGTTATATGCAGGCATGCTTTTATTTTTGTTTTCATTGCACACCTGCCAGTTTTAAATAGCGGGTTGTGGGGATTTTATTTGAGAACCTGGGTTTTAACCATGTGCGTGTGTGGTGAATATTTACTTGTTTATACTTCACTCTGTATTTAATCATTATTATTAATCTCTGTCTCTCTTCCACAGCATGTCTTTTGTCCTGTCTCTCTCCCCTCAGCCCCAACCGGTCGCAGCAGATGACTGCCCCTCCCTGAGCCTGGTTCTGCTGGAGGTTTCTTCCTGTAAAAAAGGGAGTTTTTCCTTCCCACCGTCGCCAAGTGCTTGCTCATAGGGGGTCGATTTTGACTGTTGGGTTTTCTCTGTGTTATTGTAGGGTCTTTACCCACAATACAAAGCGCCTTGAGGTGACTGTTTGTTGTGACTTGGCACTATATAAATAAAATTGAATTGAATCACCCCTCACCCACACTGCTGTACTATTTTAAGACATTTTGTTTTATCTAGTTTGTGTATTCTTTTATGAAATTATATTAAAATTGTAATTTCTTTTATTTAGGAGCTGACGACTGCCGTGGACGTGTTTGGGTACCCCCTGGTGTTTGGATCTGCTTTTATGTGCGTTGTGGTATTCACGTGTGCGTTGGTAATTTTCAGCCCCTCTTCAAGCACCCCATTCACCATGGGTAAGCCGCAGCTCCAAGTCCAAATTTACACTTTTATGCGATCGCTTCTTTTATTGTCTTATTGTTGAAATAAACAATTTCTTTATATCTGTCCTAAGTCTGTCCTAAGTGAAATGAACCTGAGTGTCCTTCCTGTTTTGGTGAATTGGTATCTGTTGAAGGTATATTTCCCGGGTGAAATTCCCAGGGTGGCGTTGTCGGTCTTTTCAGGTGACTTAAGATCTTGATTTTCTTAAAGCTTTCTTTTATGGTCACCTGAGCATTATTTAATATATTTGACCTTAGATACATATACTGTAGATCCACCCTACTATCGCCACACTTTCCATGAACTGACAAATGTCCTAAGGCAGCTCATCAGACCTCTGTCTGATAAGGCAGATTGCTAAATTCGGTGACGTTCCCCACACATGGGTGGGGAAATGAGACACATGGGTTTATCTTCAATGTTAATTAACAGGTCCTCTGCCTTCTACCTGTTTTGAAAATCCCTGCTTTCAAAGTCGACTTTCATTTGGCCATTTTTGAAGGTCAGCCTAGCTTAAATGTCACTGTAAAAAGTGCTGACCCATGTTTTTATCTGCTGACCAATGATCACTGTGTCATTGGTCTTGATCAGCACGGCAGCTGTTGGAGTGCATAGTGGGATTTGTAGTATAAGTGGTGGGAGGGCTATTTAAAAGTGGGCCATTATTAACTATATGAAGTTATCTTGCAGGACGTATATAATTATATTGCAGGTTGGATGTGGCCTTGAGTTTGACACATGTGGCTTATAAGCCATTTCCAAGGTTTCTATTTTGAAATCCAAAATCAGATTGACTTGATATTGATTGGGTAACATCAAGAGAGTAAACTGTTGATCTTAAGTGAAATTAGTCAGTGGAAACAGGAAGTTTTACTTTAATAATATTTTTTCAACTGAGACAAAAATGTACTGGTGTATAGTCATGTTTTTTTAATGAAACTCAATGGATTATTATTCATAACTGTGATATTCTGTCATCACTGCGGTGAGGGATATGGAACAAATCACATTCTGTATACCTTATTAAGAAAAATTTTCTGCTCTTCATTAGATATGATTTGCTTCACTAGAAGACAGGAGACACGACTGTGTTATGTTTCCCTGTGTTCAGCAGCAGTCACATTACTGCATGAACGATTCTCACGCATCATCACCCAATGAGCCAGATTGAGTGACACGGTGATAATGAGGACACACAGAGAGGGCCAATCATGTCTCAGGAGAAGCAGGTGTCATTTTGTTGGGTCTGACTTTCAGCTCACTAACTCCACTAAGTCTGTTATGCCACACTTAAACATGAAGCTCAACCACAAGCTAAGAAATTATAATGCAAAATGTTTACTACTAAACAGGAAACTTGGGGAAAAATGGATTTTTATTAAAAGACGGCAGTGACAGTCAGTGGAGCATTCTTACATGAAGACCAATGCCTGCCATGCTAGAAAAGCTATTCTTGCTTTCTCATCTAAGTTTAGTTAGCTACAACACAACTGTTTAGCCCTTTAAAGCCTGAACCATGAAATAATTGGTGCCCAAAATTTTTTTTAAAAATGTGTTTATTGAACCATCTGACAATTTTTTAAATGAAATATTAATTTGCATATATGGCTTTGTAATTTGTGTCATAGTTGCTACATCTGACTCTTTTTTAAAAAAAATGTATTGCTTAAAAATATATTGTGCAATTTATTAATATATTTAAAAAATTTAATTTATTTCCTCTATATGCATTTATTTATTTAATGTGGTGGTGGTGGTGGTGGTGGTGGGGGGGTCATACTGATGTCAAAAACCTGTTTATCAAATATGATATGCTAGGCCTTGAGAAGTTAATAACTGACACACTCAGAGTATTTTCTAGATTTATATGTAAATTAGAAGAACACTTTGAATTCAGCCATCTGTAGGTTGATATTAATTGGCAGCCTTTCATTCTTAGATATCCAGGATGATTTTATTTCCTAATGAGATCTGCGATGTTTTCAAAGATGCCCTGAAAATCAAAGTGAAATAATAATGCACAAGGTTAATCCATTTTGCTGAAATTTCATTGCAGCCACTCCAATTTGCACTCAGTGGTCTGTATGGCCCCATGTGTATGTGTGCATGCCTGACAAAATCAGGGCATGCTCCTAAAGAGATGGTGTCCTGAGGAATCTCCTCCCAGAGTGGACCAGGGCATCACTTGGGTCCTGGACAGTCTGAGGTGTATAACGTTCTCCACGGCTTCTCCAGACCCTTTCATCTCATCACATGTGCTTGGGTTGAATCTGCTCTCATCTGTGAAAAGCACAGGGCTCCAGTGGTGGACCTGCCAATTCTGGTATCCTATGGCAAATGCCAATCAGGCTTCATAGTGCTGGACAGTGAGCACTGGTCCCACTAGAGGATGTTGTGCTCTCAGGACACCCTCATAAAGTCTGTTTCTGATTGTTTGTGGAAGGAGGAACTGGGTGAGGGCTGATAGAGCCCTACAAAATGATCTCCATTTTATGGGTGACAACATGAAAAAGAAGATCTAAAGAGCACATTTATTTTTCCTGAGTTTCATGAAGAGATTGTCGGTTGGCTGTATCTCAGGAGGTAGAGCAGGTCATCTACTAATCAGAGATCAACTTGGGGTTCAGTATCTTGCCCAAGGATACTTTGGCATACAGTCTGGAGCAGCCAGGGATTAAAGCACCAACCTTTTGAATAGTAGATGACCTGCTCTACCTCCTGAGCTACAGCCACCAACAAGACCCATTTGTCAAAGCACTACACGCAATTAGCATATTCACACACCCAAATAGCTGAAAAACTCATTACATTCGAAAAATGCAACGCTTCAGTCAAAACTACACAACTGTCTATAAAAACGCAATTATGTCATCGTATTGCTGACACAAGTCATATGATCTAATTCCATTTGTGTCGTGGCCCACAGTCCTCTCCCCATCATTGCCCCCCCCTCCCCCTATTGGCTTCAGTGTGTTTGTGTGAGTGTGTGTTTTTGTGTTTCAGAGGTGGCACATGCCAGAGGTCTCAGTCCTGCTGATTACACACATGGGGATCACACACCTCCATGCTGTCAGATTGATTTCCTCCTGGCTACACAAGCATCGTCTTAGTCATCTCCAGATTGTTGCACTGTTTGCGGTATTTCAAACTTGGCCCTCACAGTGCTTGTGCGTTGCTTTGATAATTGCTGTTAGTGATCCCCCACCCTCCGGAGAGCCCTCATGCAACCCATCGTGGAGCCCTGTGATCAAACTGATGCAGCAACTCTTCAAGAATGGAAAGTTTTGTTCTGATGTTCAGTATTGAATATCTGAGTATATGGAGAGATATGCTGTCAAAAATATTTCTATTAGTCTGCAGAATTGGTTTCTTGTAGTGTTTTGTGAATTTATTTTTACACTTTGTGCACATTAACCATTAGGAAAATAAAAATGCTAAGTGTTTTGGATTGGGCACAACTAGGATTAACTTATTGAAACAGTCAAGCAACGGCAAAACCAGGACACATGTGGTAAGGTTAAAACGGCATTTGTTAGAGAGAATTTGCAAACAGCTCTTCCTTTGGGGGGTAGATAGGTGGCAGGAAGGTTACTGGTGCCAAGCAATGCTCTCCCTTCCACCTCTCTCCTCAGTTCATCATGCAGTGGTGATTTCTGAACAAAAGGAGACCAAGTGAGTTTTAAGGCATTATGACAGCTATGGGGTTGTAAATTTTGGATTCTGAGGAAACCAGTTTTGGACCAGAAAAGATACATTGCCCCAGACAGCAGTGCATCACATCTGGTCCATTTGGTTTGCTGATGTGGTGATATTGTGTCTTCTTCTTCTTCTTCTTTCGGCTGCTTCCTTTAGGGGTCACCACAGCAGGTTGTCTGCCTCCATTTCTTCTCGTGTCCACCTCTGTCACACCACTCTCTCTACAGCTGTAAAACATCTCTGTGGTCTTCCTCTTTTCCTCCTGCTTGGCAGCTCCATATTCAACCTCCTTTGTCCTATATGTGCACTATCCCTCACCTACACATATCCACATTGTTTCACCCTGGCCTCTCTTTGTAGCCAAACAATTCTGCCTGAGCTATCCTTCTGATAAACTCATTTCTAATCCTGTCAATCCTGCTCAAGCTTAATGAAATACCTACATCTCCAGCTCTGCTAAATCCATCTCCTGTCTTTCTGTCAGTGTCACCAGCTTCAAACCATACATCATCATGCATCACAGCAGTTCTCACTATCATTTTTCAAACTTTCCCTTTAACGGTTTGCAAGGCAGCTGCAGCTCAGGAGATAGAGTAGGTTATCTCATGCTCCTGTCAAGGCATCCTCAGGCAAGATACTGAACCCCAGGTTTCCCCTGGTGATTGTTGGTGTGTGCGTGTGTGTGTGTGTGAATATTACGAGTGCTTCAGCATGGATAAAGGTGCTGTATGAATGTGTATGTAATTGGGTAAATGAGATTTGTAGTAGAATCCACTAATACAAAAAAAAAAATACATCAAATAACACAATACCAAACACGTCCAAATAATATAGATGATTTAATTATTATAGAAGAAGAACATGACAGTTAGGGAAGTTAAAAATGAATTTTGAATAAAGAGTGGTATTAGTTACATTAAAATAAAGAAGGTTTTAAAAATGGGACAGCTCATTGCCTGCATTTTCAACTTAACATCACACAGTCCGCATCTGCCTCCACATGATCGGACCTCCAACCTCGCTCACATCCATCCACACTGCTCTGCCTGAGTCTGCAGCTGCTCAGACATGAAACCTGTCCACTTTGAACGTTTCACTCTTAATTTGCTTTAGTGCTCCACACTCTGAACTCTCTGTTCAGTTATGGTTTCCTTACTGCTCTACACCGGCAGCAACTCCTCCAGTGTACCAAACAGTGACCGTCTGCCAAAAAGTGATTTCCAGTATTTGTCAAATATGATTACCTATATTTAAACTGTTATAAATGACTTGTTGGCCTATAATCTGTCAAATGTCAAAAAATATTTCCCATGATTGTTATCAAGTCATTTTGAGCCAGAAAGAACATTTCCGTCACATAATAGAAGCTGCAATCAGTTTATGGCAAAGTAACTTTTATATATCCTTTATTCATCTGAGTAAAAAGTGTCACTGACAAAATTTATCTTTCAAGACAGATATGGGCAAGAGAGCAGCAGAAATAGCAACAAATATACCCTCACCCTCCTATAAAGATCTTGTAAGTGGCCAAAAATGAAAATGTATTCATTATAATGATAAATACAATCACACAGAGACATAAAGATGCTTGCAAAAGTATCTATATGTATAACCCCTTCACATTTTCCATATTTACCAACATAAGAAAATATATTACACCTACAAATCATATAAGCATTGGAAATCATGTTTTGGCACAACACCAGTTTTGCATCCCGTCACACATTTTGCCGCCCTGAGTTGTCTCAGCATCACACCCGTGACCCGTTCATCCCTGCAGTCATTATTCATCTGTTAACTAACTACATTCTCCCATAAATATATTAATCAGTGACACCTAGCTAGCTCTTGCTCATGTTTCAGCAGTCTTCGGATCAACATGTTGCAACGCAGCCCAACATACTGCAGTTGTTATTTTGCATTAATTTCTGTGGAGTCAAAATGATGTCCTCGGTGGTTCTATGTATTTTTTTCTTTTTATCTCATTGTAGTCAAAATTCACTATGTGATTAATAACATCATTTTAGAAAAATAATGAAATATGAGATGGTGGGGTTTTCATTTAACAGCCTTAATTGATTTTTAGTGGTTCTAGTGTTAAAGTTTCCTTGTACTGATAATTTTTAGGACAGCAGTCTCCTGGTAGCAGAAGACAGTAGCGTCACTTTTTTTTGGGTACTTTTTACTGTAGAGTAGTGTAGTAATAGTGGACTTTATCAGAGCCTTTTCACTAAAAACTGCTGTTGAAACAAGGTGCATCACAGCAAAGCATTAGCTAAAGCAGTGTTAAAATTTTCTGTAAATTTTGCTTCCCTGCAGAACAAAGTTATTAAGCAGGAAGTACATTATTGTGTTTCCTGTAGAAGAAAAGCTTGAAGAGTCCATTTAGACACAAATGTTTCTGATCTGGGAAAACAGGACAGCAAGGAACTTTATTATTCTGACCAAAAGGTTGTTGTAGATAGGGCCTGTCTCAAGGGCTACACTACTGACATGATGTGCACTGCAGCTAAAGATAGCAGAAGCTTTGGGTCTACTCCAGAAGGCACATGAAGTCTGAGCCAGAGATTTGTTTCTAAATGAACTCAACAATTCTGAGACAGCATTTTGAAATTAGATAAAGCTCAAAGAAGAAGCTGTTACCTCATTATCACTGTGACACCTGTGACACTCTCTGACAATGTGTGTGAGTCCTCCCTGCTGCAAAGTAGGTGCTGCTTGTCTGACAAAACAAACCAGTAAGGCCATAAAGAGGTGTGCTCAGGAGTGGTGCTACCGTGGAGCAATCACCAGATGTGGCTTAAGTAGGCATTCTGTACTTAAGTAGAAGTACAGATACTTGTGTTAAAAAATACTCTGGTAAAAGTTCAAGTACTGATTCAACTACTTTACTCAAGTAAAAGTGAAAAAGTACAGCCTCTGAAATGTACTGCAAAGTACAAAGGTAAAAGTAGCTCTTTGGAAGACATCTTTTTCTATTTTTGTGCAAAGCTAACTGAACCTCATGCTATATCAATATAATAATAAAATAATATTATCTGCCATTATTACTATTATTATTAAACCACTATTATCAATATTATTATGAGAATAAAAACTTTATTCAATCAAATTTTGATTTTAATGATTGCACTAAGCTTGAACACTGTTAGAAATAATTTTTTTTTTCTTTTTAATCAGCTCTATTTGCTGTTACCTACATGGTGACTCTGCCTCATCACCTAAACAGACACATTAGTATAATCAGGGGTTACACTGGGATTCAGTGCTGCCCTCACTGTAGTTACTCCAAATTTTTATTTGCTTCCATGCTGTGATATTACAATGACCACTGTGCAGAAAGAATTAGGATTATTAGTTATTATTTAAATATGCTTCTTCATCTTGTAGTCACAATAAGCCTATTATATTGCAAGTTTTGATGATGTCAGTGAGTCCCATCTCAAACCTGGGTTCCTGGCATCCATCCACCCATACATTTTTCCACTTGAGAAAGAAATTGAATTGAGAGCTGTGGTTGACCTGGAGCCTATCCCAATTGTCTAAGGAAAAGAGGTGGGGTACAGCCTGGACATGTTGCCAGTCTCTCACAGATCCACCATGAAACAATATAGAAAATATTGAAATAATAAATAAAATAATAATGACAATAATATTCTCCTGAGACACAACCCATTTACTTTTGTCCTCTGTAGTGGACATTACATTTTCATGCACATCTTTTAATTGTTTCAAGAAAGTCAAATAAATCCTGTTGTACTCTAAAGAGGACATCCTGGGCTTTCTCAGGACATGTCATGTGACAGGCTGGTATCTTGGGAACTTTATTTTGCTCTAAATCCAAAATGGCTGACATTGAAGCAGCACATTTTATGGAAAGAATGAAATAATGGTCTTTGAATAAATGTCAATTGTAATGGACATCAGGACCATCTTTATGTATTTTGATACCTAATCCTTGTAGGTAACAGGACTGAGGCAGAGAGGATTCTGTACAAGGTAGTACAAAAGTACAAGATTTTGCACCAGTCCCCAGGGCTACATGTACCCCTGGGGACTAAGTACGCCACCATCCAGATCGACCCCTCTGAGGCCACAGCCAAGACATCCTGGCAATTTCTGCAGGTTGATCAGCACTCAATCAGGATGAATCATCTCTGATCTCAAAGTTTCTCAAAGGTCCCCATAGGCTTACAGTTTACATGTCTGGACCCTTGGTTCCCCCATGGAACCCCCATGGTCTTTGGCGCTCTTCAACTTTGATCCCTTCAAAGATTCTGATTTGAAATGACTTTCCCTCGGTAACCAGGAGGGTTGAGATTCCATGCCCTGTCAGTTCACAGGGATTGTTGCAGGTCTTTGTTGGAAGACATAATTAGTTAAATTGTTCAGTTCAGCCGTTTGTTTTGTATGAACATTGTCCTGTTAGGCACCCCTTTCTTCATCACAGCTTTCTGCAGCTCTGTGCTGCCTTGAGCTTAGCCTTTAGCTGTCTTTTTCATGGTCCTTATGATTTTTCATCTAATAGCCAAGCATCTCAAGGATCCACGGTTGCCATGATCTACATCAACTGGTTGGTTTCAGTGATGGTTGAAGAAGGGTTTGCCCATAGTGTTGCATTTGCATCTTCTAGTAGACTTTGAGAGGGTACTCTTGGTAAATAGACATGGGGGGGTTCCAGTTTTTCTTGGGTTTTGGTACCCAATCTTGGAGTGTGAAGATGATGATGTCGTGTTTTCCCCTTGCCATAGCATTTATGCTGTACCTTGTCAATCTCCTAATCATAATCTCTCTCTCTATCTCTCTAACATGCAGTAACATTGAATATCAGCTAATTAAGGGCTGCAACCTCAATAAAACGTACTCACATACTGCCACTTTTATGTGTCTTGTCTGTCTGTAATTTCAGAGAAACAGGGGCACTATGTTGAGTTGCATTCATTTACACCCACTCTGAGTTCTGATATCTACTTTTTACTGGACTCTGTGTGACTATGGCTGTTTGAAATTCACTGTGATGTTGAGCTATTTACCACCACATAATATCTTCAAACATTTTTGACTTCAACAACTCCCCCCTACGTTAATGATTAAAACAAATAGAGTTTTAATACTTCCAACTAAATGGACTGCTCTTCATGTTCCCAGTGCATCTATTGGCAAATGATAATATGGACCATGAAAATGTGCTATTTTCTATTTATAGGCTAGCAGCCTAATAACCTGTGCTTGGCATTTCTCTCAAGTATGATATTTTTACTGCTTAAACAAAGCACAGAGCCACAAAGAGGATCAAAATACAATACAGCTTGTTCTTTGTAAGCTTCTCTACCCACAAAAAAGGGACTTACCTAATGGTTCACCCACGCTACTTTCTTTTGCATGAATAATTATAAATAAATAATAAAAAAAGATACTACTGTGCAGTGTGTATCATGTATTATAGTACAACATTCAATAATTCTTCCAAAGGGCAGAGATGGCAAATGTACAGACATTTCTGTTAAAAAATACTCCAGTAAAAGTTGAAGTACTCATTCAATTCAATTCAATTTTATTCATATAGCACCAAATCATATTTTTATTTCTAACTTTCCTTTTGTGTGACTGCTTCTCTGTGCAGGATGGAGTTTCAGCATCACCCTACCAGTTCCACAGCTGGCGAGTGTTTTTGATGGTATGTGTGCTGCCCTGTGTCTCTGCAGTGGTAGCTCTCACTTTTATACCTGAAAGTCCCCACTTCTACCTCAAGGTAAAGGAGAAACTTAGTGTAGGAATAGTTTCTGCTGCATGCAACCCTTCAATTGTTCATTCTTCTGTGCCATAAAGCTCAATTACTGCTTACGAACTATTAAAATCACATTAGTGAGCCACACTCATGCACTGGGTAACAATTCAGTTCATCAAACAGTCACCTCAAGATGTTTTATATTTTAAGGTAAAGTTACCCTACAATAATTACAGAGAAACCAGTCAAAACAACCCCTATGAGCAAGCATTTGGCAACAGTGGGAATGAAAAACTCCCTTTGAACAGGAAGAAACCTCCAGCAGAACCAGGCTCAGGGAGGGGCAGTCATCTGCCATGACCAGTTGGGGCTGAGGGGAGAGAGACAGGACAAAAGACATTATGTATGAAATTTATTCTTAATACTAGTTTAATTTTTTGATTAAATAGGACATGTTCACCTTTGTGCTGTCCTCGGGCATTAAGTATTTTCATAGAAAATATAAACCACCCCAGGAAATGTGCTCATAAATAATACTTGTTTCATGAGTGTTTCTGTAGTCAACTGTATACCATAAAAAATACAAAAATAAACAGTTACATCAACAGCTTGTATTTATAAGAACAGTTTATTAAAACAATACATCTCTCTGAGTATTTAGTATATATTTATTATGTAGCATATGTGCAGTGCACTACAAAAGTTAATTATAAACATTTATTTCCACAACTTAAGTTGATGTTAAATGCAGACAAATCCAAGTTCATGTTATTCTCAAAAGGCAAGACTTGTTGTCCAAGCTATCAAAGATCAAAACAATTAATTTCTGTCCGCAAGTGAGGGATCATGTGATCTCTATGACTTTTTCCTTTACTGGATTATGGCAATCTGCTCTTTATGAATGCACCAGTTAGAACCTAAAGGGGTTGGATACTGTCTGTCCTTTATGTTTCAATACTGACTCTGGAAGTTATGTGCATCACTCTTCTCTGTATGCTGCTGCTAAATGGTCATCTCTGTATATCTGCACACTTTCTCATGGATTGGTTTTTATCTGTTAATCTCTGTTTAGATGGGTTCCTTATTATCTCTGTGTCTATACATGTAAAAAAAAAAAACACACACAACCAGTATAGCCTAAGGCCTCACAACATTATAAAAAATGTTTGGCCCCAGCATCAGAATGGAATTAGGAAAAAAGGAGTTTAAATACACCACCCTTGCTTCCGGGAATAATCTACTGAAGTAGCTGAAATTGTCTGAACTGGTTACAATGGCAGGTTTAAGTCCATTGTAAAGGAGTGAGAGAATAGCTCTTTTGTTCATTGTGACTGCTTTTAATGTTCCTCTTGCAATCATTTGTTATTGCTCATGATTTGCATGTTTGTGTTCACTTGCCTGTATGGAATATCAGTTGTATTTGTTTCTTTACTTGTTATATTGCTATGCATTGAATTTTTTTTGGGAGTTCTGCTGTCCTCTCGGCCAGCTTTCTCTGGAAAAAAAGATTTTAATCTCAGTAAGTCCACTACATGGATAAATAGAGGATAATAAATAAATAATTTGTGGGCACAAGGAGACCTTTGGAGGAAACATCTGTTTGGAAGAAACAGTTTGGATTTATTTTCCATGTAGCCCATTCAGGAAGAAGACACCAAACAACTGTGCAATCTTCATTGACTGTTATCAATTTGTGACTGCAACAGACCTGCTTAACTTCCATTTCTGTGTTCACTGCCCCGGTCCAGACCAGTCTTTATGACAACTTGCCACCTCGTTTCAGGTTTTCACCCACAGTCTAAACACATGTGAATGTGACCACTTATCCCAGCTGTAACAGGCAAGAGGGAGGGTAAAAAAAACTCACGCAGGCACAGGGAAATTTGCAAACCTCACACATAAAAGCCAAGAGACTATGGGATTCAAACCAGGAATTTTCTTGTTGTTTGTGCTTGCTATTTCTACATCTGTTGTTGCTTGCTGTTATTCTATTGTTTCTTCACCAAAGCAGCATTGTGGCCATCGGCCTTCCTCAGTAGTGGTTCCTGTGCAGTACTTTCAATTGTGCCCAGAGTTAAAAACTATTCTAGCTTCCCTGTAAAGACCTCATAAAAGTGGTTAAAAGGTTGCCAGTGGTGTGCAACGTTTTTATAAAAGCAAACAAACTACTTTGAGGAATATGACATATAAAACACATTATAGTATAACACTTCTGGAACAGTTCCATATTATTTAATGTGGCCTCATTTTTAATTTCAACACTCTATAAAATCAAAACCATTCAAATCATCAAAGTATAGAAAATAATCCTGTGAATTAGTACTTGTAAAAAACAAACAAACAAACAGGTCTTTATACAAAGTCACTGCCTTAAAAGTGGAGGGAATGTCCTGGGTGGTATTGTACTGATTATCTAGAGCCTTATATGATGTAAACCTTGGACATTTTGGCACCTAGTCAGTGTCCTACTTTACATCGTAGGTAATCCAGTCACACTCTGAGACTGGCTCTAAGTGATTTTTAGTGTTATGAAGGTAATTTGCAAGTGATTTACTGCACTATTAAAATTGCTACAGTTCTTAATCTTATCACTCTGTGAGCAGGATGTGACAATTTATATATTTATTTAAATTTTAAGTTTTACACCAAAGCTGCTACATAAACATGTATCCATACAAGATATTAACTGTGGAATGTAACCATCAGCTGGGTCTTCGGTTCTTTCACTTCTGAAACTGAGTGGAAAGATCTTTCATTGTCAAATGTGGGCATTATATTCAGATTTAATGGCTCAGCCATCACTGGCAATGATGAGCTGCCTGCTAGAGTGTCAGTAAACTTTTTGTACAGAGGAAATGGCAGAGAACCTCATGATACAGATTGGACTAAAGCAGAGGAAATGAGTGGAACAAGCAAAGTGTAGCAATTAAAAATACGCCTTTGATAGCAAAATGAAAATCCATGTCAAGTCAGTGAGGGAGAACTGAGCACAATATGTGTTTACACCACCAAAACTTTTCATGTATTTGTGTCAGAAGACAACATCTTTTAAAATGGGTGACAATACAGAGGAAGAGACAGAAGCAACACCTTTCCTCCCTTTTCAAAATGCATAACTGATTATGACAGGGTGTGATATTATTGTAGCTCCAGTCATTTGCATCTCACTGTGGTGAAATGAACTCATTTCATGGTCTGCTGGGTGGTTCAGGCAGCCCACAAATGAGTGAGAATTGCCACTTGCCCAGATGGTTGGGGCACTGAGCAGTCCAGAGAAGAGGGTGTATGGAGAAATGTAGAAATCAAGTCTATAATGCCTAGTTGCAGTTCACATTAGTGCTAAGAGATTTCCTTCACGTGCAGTAGAAAGAGATGGATCATTTCCCAAGACTTTTAGCCCAAACAAGGCAGGTATTGGAGGGAGCTCTCCTGTCAGTAACGTCAGTCTCACCCTCCTGGATTGAGCTCAGATCTGTGGACTCACTCCAAGACTTTTGCAATCCAAGGTCAAGGTCATTTTGAGTTGCTACTTTTAGTATTCACCATCAATAAATTATTTCCATCTTAATTCCATGATGTTGGTATGATTATTGCAGTGAAATGAGGTCATCACTGAACGTGTGCTATTTGTCAAATAACACAGTTGCTCTATCTCTCCCCTTGACATCTGTAAATACAACCAAGTTAAGATCATGAATTGATCTAATGCACATGTCTCTGAGAGATAACCAGAGCAGCTGGAGATAGCATGCATGGAGGGAAATTTCAAACTCTACACAGAAAGACCCCAGCCCACTACACTTGCAGTACATGAACAATGACTTGAATAATACATTCATAAATAATAATAATATACATACATAAATTTGAGATTTCTAGTTATAAAATACATGAAACTATACAATGCTTCTCTGAGGAGCATAAACTTTACAAATGGGTCATTTTAGCCAATTTGTAGGTGATTTCTAAGCAACACAGTGGCATTATAATATGTGATATAGGTGAGAACCTACTTTACTTACGTGCCAATTTTTGCTTAATCAACCCTCGATTGTGTAGGAAGAGTTAGCAGTCAAACAAACAGAGATTACAGTAAGATTCACTGATTAATTTAAGGACTCTTTTTGCTGTTTTAGCTTAAAGTCCTAAGAATGTTATCCACTATAATTTGGACAGTATAAATTTATATTCATAAATTAAATAAAGCCACTCACTTTTCTTGTAAGCAAAAGTATTGGAACATGTGACTGACAGGTGTATTTGGTTGACCAGGTTTGTCCTGTTACATAGATTATTCAAACGAATGAATGTCTACACTCATTTTCAAATTTGGGTTTAGCCTGTGCAGACTGTGCATTTATAGTTAGAAGAGTAACATGAAAACCAGAGATCTGGATGGAAAACAAGCAACTGTGAAACTGAGAAATCAGTCAGAGCCATTTCACAAACATTGGCCATAGCCAGTACAGCCGTCTGGCATGTCCTGCAGAACAAAGCAGTTATTGGTGGTAACAGATGTTGAACAGGTAGGCCAAGGAAAACAACAGCAGTTGATGACAGAAACACTGTAAGTGCTGCAAAGAAAGGCCCTAAAACAGCTGTTAGTGACATCAGCAACAACCTCCAGAGGGCAGCAGTGAAGGGATCATAATCTACTGTTTACAGAAGACTTCATGAACAAAAGCACAGAGGCTTCACCAGCCAACAATTAGCAAGAAGAACAGGAAGGCCAGGTTGGAATCTGCCAAGAAGTACAGAGACAAGCCTCAGAAATTTTGGGATATTTTATGGACTGATGAGACAGAGATGAACTTCTACCAAGGTGATGGAAAGGCTAAAGTTTGGAGAAAGAAAGGATCTGCTCATGATCCCAAACATACAAGCTCATCTGTGAAACACAGTGGAGGTGATGTCATGGTTCGGACTTGCATGTCTTCTTCCATAACTACACAACCGTGTACTTTGGGAAAATTCAAATGGTTTCTGAAAGCTGAGAAATTGTGCTTCACAGCCAACATAGGGTTATGACTGTAATTTTGCCGGAAGTATGTTGTATGTATGCTGTGTCACCTAACGGCACATTCTGCTTTATAGGGTTAAACCCAAAGCACTAAGGTACAGGCCGAGGACCACGACACATGTTTAAAAAAATTCCCCACTCGCTCTATGGGTAGTCTGTGTAACCCTCCTGGTTACCGATAAAGCTGGTTTAAGGGAAAGTCACTACAGTTTTTGAATTTGTCAGTGAGAAAATAACAATCATTGCATCAATATAAGGAATAATAATTATAGCATCTTTTTAAGGACTCACAAATGTCAGCAAATTCCTGGAGGGACATTGCTGAAACTATTGGAAAGGACGTGAAGGAATGAACAAAGAAGTGAAAAAAATTAGAGAGATGTTGGAAAAATTCTTCATTTAGCAAAGAGCAGTTAAACAGAACAGCTCTCGTAATAAGGAGTTTATTTTTCTTGAAAGAAAGGAGCAGTTACACACACACACAAGGAAGCTGTCTGCTAAATGCTCACTTGAGGAAGACTTACAGAGCATTTTGATACACGTGATTAAATAGAAGGCAAATTACATTTTACACACATGGGAGTGCAGACAAAGAGGAAACAAACCCACACAATGACAGTTTGACACTCCGTCTCCTCCTGGAAAACAAGTCATGTACTCGTTGCTGTAGCTAAATAAAAATAAATAAATAAAAACATTAGTATGACTGTTTACAAACCGACAGTATAACCGTTCACTTCCCTACCATCTATCAACAAAAGCTGAAGGCTCTGTCATTCTACTTTTAAATACCCTGGGAACCTCAAGTAAGCCAACAGTGAGAGCAAAGTGCTCTTTTGGGGTGATAGGGTACTATGATTATGCTTCTAATTTTAGAGACATTGCAGAAATGCAATAAAGCAGTCTTGCACATTTGTTTAATATATACACGGAAGAACATATCCTGGTCAAAAATAACTACAAGATTCCTCACAGTGAGAGGCCAACATAATACCATCGAAAGTAAGTATGTGGTTAGACTCCATATTTCGAAGATTTCAATTCAATACAAATTTATTTATATAGCGCCAAATCACAACAAACAGTCGCCTCAAGGTGCTTTGTATTTTAGGTAAAGCCCTACAATAACAGAGAAAACCCAACAGTCAAAACGACCCTCTATGAGCAAGCTTTTGGTGACAGTGGGAAGGAAAAACTCCCTTTTAACAGGAAGAAACCTCTGGCAGAACCAGGCTCAGGGAGGGGCAGTCATCTGCTGCGACCGGTTGGGGCTGAGTGGAGACAGTTTGTATTGCTGTGTACAATAACTTCAGTTTTATCTGAATTTAAAAACAGGAAATTAGACATCATCCAGGTCTTTGGTTCCTAGGATACTTCAGAGTAGAATGGGAGGCAGAGCCTTCAGCTTTCAGGCCCCTCTTCTGTGGAACCAGCTCCCAGCTTGGATTCAGGAGACAGACACCCTCTCTATTTTTAAGATTAAAACTTTCCTTTTTCATAAGGCTTATAGTTATGGCTGGATCAGGTGACCCCTTAGTTATGCTGCAATAGGCCTAGGCTGCTGGGGGGGTTCCTCTGATGTACTGAGTGTTTCTTTTCATTCACCTCTTTTTACTGTGTTTATACTTCACTCTGTATTTAATCATTATTATTAATCTCTGCTTCTCTTCCACAGCATGTCTTTTGTCCTGTCTCTCTCCCCTCAGCCCAACCGGTCACGGTAGATGACTGCCCCCCTGATCTATCATGGCACCCCATCTGTGTCTTTTTTCACCAGCTGTGTGTTCATGGTGCACTTTTCTAATAAAATCATTAATGTCGAGTTTGGCAGTTGGCATGTATTGGCATAGTTGCATAACTCAAGATCCTGATGTGCTAGAGAAATTCTGTTTGCATATTTGGAATCAGCATACCCAAATTAGTTAAAAGCTGTTGTTTTTCCTCATGTAGCAGACAAAAAGTTTTTTTTATTTGTTAACCAGTGTTATAAATCTGTGACCTACCTGGGATTTCAGTGCTTGTAGAATTGCAATTGAATTTGCTCAGTCTGTCATTCAGACAGCGACTTTATGAATGAGGAAATGAACTGGAGTGTCAGACAGGTGGTTCAGGTGCAGCAGGAGGGGAGCAGTCAGAGAGTCTATTGGATAAAACCTGCCAGCAACCAGATTACCTTCACAGAGTCTGTTACCCCAGCAACTGACTCAGAGTTGAAGTTTACTCTCTTTCTGGAAACATTTTCCTCATTTTAGGGTTAACAAACCCAGAACTTTTAGCTAAACCTGCTTTCTGGAATAGGGCCCAGGTCAATGAGAAGGTTGGTAGCTCAAACCTGGGCGGCACCAATCTACATTCCAAAGTATCCTGGCAAGATACTGGAGCCTATCCCAGCTGTCATAGGGCGAGAGACAGGGTACGCCCTGTCTGATCCAGGGCCAACACAGCTATTCACAGGCCATTCACACCTATGGGCAATTTAGAGTGACCAATTAACCTAACCCCAGTAACTGCATGTCCTTGGACTGTGGGAGGAAACCAGAGTTCCCGGCAAAAACCCATACAAACACGAGGAGAACATGCAAACTCCACATAGAAAGGCCCGGGCCAAGGTGGATTCAAACCCAGACCTTCTAGCTGTGAGGCAACAGCACTAACCACTGTGCTACCATAAAGTAAAAATCATATAATAATTACAGAGAAAACCCACCAATCAAAAAGGTCATCTACTAATCGGAGGGTTGGTAGTTTGATCCCTGGCTGCTCCAGTCTGCATGCCAAAGAATCCTTGGGCAAAATTCTGAGCCCCATGTTGCTCTCCAATGCAACCGTCAGAATATGAATATGTGTGAAAATAGCTTTTTTGAATGAGTGAATGAGGCATGTTGTATGAAGTGCTTTGAGTCCTCATAGTAGAGTAGAAAAGCACTATGTAACAGTCATATATAACACATTTATCATCTGCTGCAACTGATTGGGGGTGAGGGGAAGGAGACAGGATAAAACACAAGCTGTGGTAGAGAGCGAGAAATCATTATCAAGATTTAATGCAAAGGAGTGTATAAACACATAGAGAGTGACTTGTATGTAAGAAGGATTTTAAATTAAATTCTGGATTTAATAGGGAGCCAATGGAGTGAAGACAATATGGGAGAAATCTGCTCTCTCTTTCTAGTCCCTGTCAGTACTCTAGCTGCAGCATTTTGGATCAGCTGAAGGCTTTTCAGGGAGCTTTTAGGACAGCCTGATAATAATGAATTACAGTAGTCCAGCCTAGAAGTAATAAATGCATGGATTAACTTTTCAGCATCAGTCTGAGAAAGAATGTTTCTAATTTTAGAAATATTGCTCAAATGCAAAAAAGCGGTCCTACATATTTGTTTAATATGTGCATTGAAGGACATATCCTGGTCAAAAATGACTCCAAGATTTCTCACAGTGTTACTGGAGGCCAAAGTAATGCCATCCAGAGTAAGTATCTGGTCTGACACCATGTTTCTAAGATTTGTGGGGCCGAGTACAAGAACTTCAGTTTTATCTGAATTTAGAAGCAGGAAATTAGAGGTCATCCAGGCCTTTCACTAATTGATGTCTGCATAACAATGGAAATTGATGCAATGCTTTCTAATAATACTGCCTAAGGGAAGCATGTACAATGTAAATAAAATTGGACCTAGCACAGAACCCTGTGGAACTCCATAATTAACCTTAGTGTGTGAAGACGACTCCCCATTTACATGAACAAATTGGAGTCTATTAGATAAATATGATTCAAACCACTGCAGTGCAGTACCTTTAATACCTATGGCATGCTCTAATCTCTGTAATAAAATGTTATGGTCAACAGTATCAAAAGCTGCACTGAGGTCCAACAGGACAAGCACAGAGATGAGTCCACTGTCAGAGGCTGTAAGAAGATCATTTGTAACCTTCACTAATGCTGTTTCTTTACTGTGATGAATTCTGAAACCTGACTGAAACTCTTCAAATAAACCGTTCCTCTGCAGATGATCAGTTAGCTGTTTTACAACTACTCTTTCAAGGATTTTGGAGAGAAAAGGAAGGTTGGAGATTGGCCTATAATTAGCTAAGACAGCAGGGTCAAGTGTTGGTTTTTACTTTAGTTTAGTTTTATTACTGCCACTGTAAAAGCTTGTGGCACATAGCCAATTAATAAAGATAGATTTATCATTTTTAAGATTGAAGCATTAATTAATGGTAGACTTCTTTGTGCAGTTTTGTAGGAACCGGGCCTAATAGACACTTTGATGGTTTGGAGGAAGTAACTATTGAAGTTAACTCTGAAAGATCAATTGGAGAGAAAGAGTCTAAATACATATCAGCAGCACTTCTTCAGGTGCGTTTTCTCTCCTCCCACTGAGATGTCTGTATGGGTCTGTGTTGACTGTTTATACAGACAGAGACTGCTGATTGGCTGGTTTGAATAAGTGTGCAGCCTCTTAGCGTCCAACTGAGCCACGTTGGCCCTCTTCTTACCTCTTCTACACCCAACAAAGAGCTAGTAGTTGAGTAGTGATGGTGAGATGAAGCTTCATGAAGCACTGAAGCTTTCCATCCAGTTGATGAACTCAAGGGCCGAAGCTTCATGGTGCTTCACTTGCTTTACTGTGCCATCAAAAGGACAACAATCTAAAACAGGCAGTGATCATAATGACACAGTGGCTTTGGTGTGTGAACCTTTGCACAGAATAAATGAATAAGTGATGCCAATACTTAAATTAATATGGTGTCTGTCTTTATGATATAATGTTGGGGTCAAAAGGTAAAGTGGAAGCAAACTGGGGAGAGGGTTGTAATGTAAATGCGAATGTGTTTCTTAATTATTACGTAATTTATTACTATGTGCATATCTTATTATAAGCAATCAGCTCTTCCTTGTTTTTGCTGGTTCCATCACAAAAATTTGAAGCTCAAAACAATGCATGTGGTGAAATCCATTAGGTTTCACTGCCCCTTATATTTCAACTCTCACGTCAAACCTACGAACCATTTCTTGAATCAGTCACGTGCTCTGAGGCTTCGAATGTCATCAACACAAGCCTCGGTAAAGAAATCAGTAATCTTTATAAATGCATTTCATATATCATTCATGTATTCATTTATATAAATAAAATTTATATTTTTGTTTAGTGTATTATGGATATGTAACATGACAATACAATGGAATCTAATAATTACTTGTTTCTCCATAAATAATTTTGCCAGTGTATGAAAACCTCATGACAGGGGAACAATTTTTTTTTCAAACTGGACAATAAATGTGCTTGTGAACATGAAGAAGGCTGTGAATTTCCTGTCGCGAAACCCGATCCAAATGGCTTAGACTGACCGAGTGAGCGAGACACAAAACCCAGGTGAATTTATGCAGAGGGAGAGCCCACCCCATAATCAAACCACTGGTGTGCCTCTATTCAAAACAACAACAGGAAGGGGAGAGAAAGAAGCCAGGACAGAAAGAGCAACCTACCCGGCAACATGTAGATTTGTAAAAAAAAAAAAAAAAAGAAATGAAGTCAGCAGTAATGACATCCAGTTATGCCAATAGCAGATCATTAAAGTTACTGAATCAGTGCGCAACTTTGCCAAATCAATATTGGTTTTGTTAGTTTTCTCTGGGCCCCTCCCCAATCGGACCAGGACCGACATGTTTAGCTGCATGTTCTTCTTAAATTGCTGGCTGTCTGAGTGGTGTCCAAAAAACAATGTGAGCTTTATAGATTATTGGGAAATGTTCTGGGTAAAACCTGGTCTTGTTAGGCGCGATGAATCCATCCCATTTTGAATGGAGCAGCTCTCATTTATAAAAATCTGACTGAATTTTTCACCCCCTCAAAACATGATTATCCACGGTTGATCCCAGGAAGCAGAGCTGCAGTCTTATGTGCCTCTCTGCAGCTTCTCTTCTCTTGTCAATCCCCCGAAACCCCATTCCCATAGAGATTGTGTTTACTCCCAAAAACAAACCAAAAAACAACTCAGCAAAAAACTATTTAAGCAATAAAATTTACAAAGAACAATATAGCATCCCCAACTGCACTAAAGAGTAAAACATTTAAATGTGGCTTATTATACATTACATTATGATCCTGGGTCTGTTGACCCAGTGTTTTTGGTTGAAGCTCTTTTGTTATTATTAATTTTTTTGGCCTTTTGCAGCTGTATTTGACAGTGTACAGTGTAAAGTGACAGGGAAGCAGGAGGAGAGAGACGGGGAAGACACGCAGTAAATGGCAACGGTTTGGATGCAAATGTGGTCACATCCAAATATTGTATCATAATATTTTATTAATTTATTAGCCAACATCAAATTATCCGCTGAGCCACCCTGGCTCTTAGTTATGTTTAGTTTTCCTCACTGCACCTGCCTCAAGTCTGCGTTCCTGTGTCCATGCCTACCTGTTTGCTGTTTCATTTTCCCAGTCTCTTGTTCCCTGTGTGCTGTCTTCAGTCATGTCGTTGTTTCCCTGCTGTGTGCCATTATATTCAGGTTCTTGTTAATTTTCATGTTCATGTTCAAGTGTCAAGTTTCTAGTTTGATGTTCTAGTGCAAACTTGTCTTTTTCTTGTGATGTAATGGATATTCACACTGAACATGCTGCGTTTTTGCAAATAATTTGTCCTAAAAATACACACTGGGTTCATCCAATTGCTACAAGAAGGCAGCAGCAGGCTGAATTTCATGGTTTGATCCAGGAGTTGAAGCTGTTTCGTGACTGCTTTTGTACATGTTTCAGGATTTCAGGCTACTTGTTGTCAAATGCAGTAGTCCGACTGGCCAAATCTGTTCATTCACACGCGAAAATCAGAAAAAGCTAACTCGATGCAAAAAAAAATAATTCTGCAAATTTGTTCTCTGAAATTATGTGGTTGGTGTGAACAGTCACATTAAGAATAGGTGAGTCCAAAAATATTTTTAATACATAAAATTTTTGCATCTGGTGTGTAACAGCCTTTAGGTGCAATGAACCAACCCACCATTTTAATTACTTCTTGTTCTGACATATGGCACAGAAACTAACATTAAATAGCATTACCTATTTTTACATAGCTAGAACATTTTCTGGAGTCTTCATTTTTGGGCTTCATTTTTTTTCCCCCATCTGTTTTTCATCTCCTGTATTTGAAAGCTGGGAGGGCAGCAGGTCATCACCAGATTGTCTTCACCTATGTGGGGAGGTCCCGTCTCCCAGTCTGTATCCCATCACCTGTTTTCCGTGGGATAAGGCATCGGGCTAAACATCTTCCATCCCTACAGGCAAATAAGTTCACCGGGGATTGGAGGGGATTTAGCTGCAGAAAAGACCCCCTGCCTGCCTACTAACAGCTTTACTGAAATTTGCCACTCGGAAATACACTGAGGCCATCTGCCTGCCCACTGTCCACAGTGTTAACCCTCTGACTCAATAGCACCTCTCACTTAGAACCCACCTCTCAGGATATGGACATGCAGCCCTACCAAGTAAGACCAACAATAGCACAACCTTTTTTATCAATCTTCCAGACTATTCTAGCACCTGTTAACCTCTCTTCAACCTTCCTTTACTTTCAAAATTTTTGAAAGTGTAGTTATAAAACAGCTAACTGATCATTTACAGAGGAATGGTTTATTTGAAGAGTTTCAGTCAGGATTCAGAATTCATCACAGTACAGAAACAACGCTCCCCCCAAACTTTATTAGATTTTGAGCAAATTGTACAGCCATATGACTCTCATTACATTATACATGCAAAGCAGACTGCACAACTTTCTTTATAGCATAAAGGCATAAACAAAACAAGACGAGCCGCCTCCAGTCACAGCATGGTAACAGAGAAAAATAAATAAGTAAAGACAAAATAACCACCACTTCTACAAATGAAGCATGTCAGTATTGCCATTTCCATTGTGTTAGTTATGTATATATGTGTGTAGAGAGGAAAGAGAAACAAAAGGGAAACAGAGGGGACCTCTAGGGGAAAATACATTTAAAATTGAAAGAAAAAAAAGGGTAAATAGATAATAATAATGGCAGCTAATCTGGTACAGAGGGAAAGTTAGTCTGTCTAGCCAGCACTTGCAGTGGATGCCAAATGAGTGTAAATTGTTCAGAAGAGCCACGCGGTGTCATCCTAATTTTCTCGAGTTTAAGAAAATAAAGAATTTCCCTAAGCCAGTATAAAAAAGAGGGGGGGGGGTTGAGCTGTCTTCCATTTGAGTAGTCTTGTTCTCCTAGCAATAATGGTCATGAAGGCCAGGGAATTTCCCTGAGATGTAGTTAAGGGGGGCTTTCCAGAAAAGACTCCAAGCAAGGCACTTAAGGGGTTCGGGTCGACCTTCCTCCCAACCAGGCATGGCAGAAAATCTCTCCATCCAAAAGGAATTAAACCTGGAGCACAGCCAAAACATATGGATAAGGTTTGCAGGGGACTGTAGACAGCTGTCACATGTTGAAGAGACAGAACTATATGTAACGGGTGTGAACTCTTCATCCACCCGTGTACAAACGACAATACTCAGGAATGGAGCTGACCACTTTTACTTCTGTGATAGACACAAAAAACACCACTTTAGTGTCTTCACACACACACCGGGCATTGGCTCCCCTCAGCAGTCCACACAGTGTTGTGAGGGAGGAAGTGAAGCGACCCAAAGTTCGCGGGAGCGTGGTGCACTTCCGGCTTTTCAAAATAAAATACAACATCGATAAAATTCACATACATATTGAAAAATAAAACACAGCATTAAAGAACAAATTAAACAATACTGTTGTGCATTCTTAACTCCGTTACACCCACCCCCACTGAATTTTATCGAACCTGAGTCACAGGTATATAGGAGTCCCCAAAGACCCAAAACATTACCGCAAACAAAAAGGGGGGTTGCCCCAAAGGCAACCAGACAATCAATGCGTCCTGGAAGGACAAGCGGAATGAGGGTGGCGCCTAACCCTCAACCCAGCTACTGGCAACAGGGTGCCGTCTACACCCCACAAAACCCCCACACCAAAATATAGACTCACACCAAAGCTCAAGTGGTGATAAGATTCAGAAAACATTTGAACTCAAAGGGTACAACAAAGGTACAAAAAAACAAAAAGGCACAGTTAGGCCAAAACCTAATCAGCAAGAGCCTGGAGCACAGATTTGCAAACTTTCTTAACACTGAAAGTGTCAGGAACAACATCCTGTCGAGACATAGTCTGTATCAATCTGTTCACAGGTTTAACCAAACGACCGAATCTAGAACGCACTCGGGATTGATCAACAGGTTGAACAGGTGAGGCAGTGGGTGACTGCCCAACAGTCGGTGGGGCAACAGCAGTCTGAGTCGTGCCAAGGCCAGTGTCAAGCAGCCCGGCGTCAAGGTCAGAGGCAGGACCAGTCACTGAGCCAGAGTCACAGGAAGGACATTCGCCAGGGATCCTGTCTGGGCATGAGTTGGCGGTATCCCGGGGGACTGAAGTGACACTGATCAAGTCAGAGACATCAACCCGTGTTGGGTCAGGTTCAGGCAACTGCGTGATCCATGCAACAGTTCTCTCGGAGCCAGCAGACGTGGTAGTGTCCAATAGGTCCCGCCCTTGAACAGACAACACAGGGCCATCAGTCATCTCCTGATCACTCTCATAATCAGATCTGGCCCCACCTGCATCACTGACACTAGGGATGGAGCAACCACTGACAAATGTCGAAGCAGTCTCAAGCGTTCCACAGAGCTCAACTGGAAGAAAGTTCACAGGCATCAGCAGATTTCTGTGGACAATCCTCACTCTTCCAGAAATGTCACTGATTTTGTAGGTGTGAGTTTCAGGATTGACATCCAGAACAGTGTAGATGGTCGACTCCCACTTATCAGCAAGTTTCTTTTTGCCTCTTTCCTTCCTATTGGCCAAAAGCACTCGATCTCCAATCTCAATGTTAGAACCTTTCACTCTCCTGTTGTAAAGCAGAGCATGTCTGTGCTGTTCCTTGGCAGCATGTGCTTGAGCAACCACCATTGCCTCCTTAAGATCACTAGTGAGGGATTCCACATACTTGTCGTAGCCCTTCACAGTTGAATCATGCAAGACGGAACGAAACAGGACATCCACAGGCAGGCGTGGGACGCGTCCAAACATGAGATAGAAAGGAGGAAAGCCCGTTGTTTCGTGAGCGGTACAATTGTACACAAAGGTCAGAGTCTGCAACTTTCGAGGCCAGTTGGCTTTTGCTTCAGGAGACAAGGCACGAATCATCCCACCCAGGGTTCGGTTGAATCGCTCCGCAGAACCATTACCCATGGGATGGTAAGGAGTGGTATGAGATTTCCTGACGCCAGAAACCTTCAGCAGCTCACTGATCAGTTGACTCTCGAAGTTAGGTCCCTGGTCACTGTGGATTCTTTCCGGAAACCCAAAGACACAGAAGTACCTATTCCACAGGACCTCAGCAACTCGCTTCGCAGTCTGGTCTTTACATGGGAAGGCCTGTGCCATCCTTGTAAAATGGTCTGTGATGACAAGGACGTCAACAGACTTATTACGGGAGTCCTCTGCGGACCAAAAGTCAATGCAAACCAACTCGAGTGGTCGAGATGTGACAATGCTCTCAAGCGGTGCTCTACCCTCAGGTTCAGCTGTTTTGCTCACAATACATCGCTGGCACCGTCGAATATACTCCCTCACATCTCTTTCGAGGGTCAGCCAGAAAAACCTCTGTCTGGTCAAGCTCAAGCTGCGAGACTGAGCCTGATGACCTGCCTCGTCATGCACCCCATGCAGGACTTCGACTATAAGTGAGTCAGGTACTACAAACTGGTGACGTTTGGCCCCAGTTCTCTGATCTTTTGAAACCCTGTACAGGACACCGTTGATCACAGAGAGTTTGTCCCAGTGCTTCAGGTACTTCAATACCGACAGTGGGTCTCTCACCTTTTCTCTCCTTGTAGGCCGTCGATGCCTCTCAGCATAGAACAAGACACGTGAAAGCGTACTGTCCCCAAGCTGGCTATCGCGGAGGTCTTTTACAGTGTATGCAGGCAAGGCATCCGATCCCGGAGCGGCCAGCTGTGGAAGATACTGCAAAGCAGCCATAGCACGGGCAGCGGGACCAGCATCCCAACACACGTGAGACTGCAAGACAGCGGATACCACCGCCGAATCCAGAACTTGGGAGTTCATTCGGAGAGAACCATTCAGAGAATGGTGAGAATCACAAGGGGCCTGGTCCCGATTACTGGAAGCACGAAAAGCCTGCTGAACAGAGACAGCTGACATACCCCGGACCTCACGGAGGAGATTCTGGTAGGGCTCAGCAACCAATCTCTGACCCACAGGGTCTCTGACAAAAGGAACACGGCTCAGGGCATCAGCCACTGTGTTCTGTTGGCCCGGAACGAACTTAATATCAAAGTCATAGCTGGCAAGTTTAGCCACCCAGCGTTGCTCACAGCAGTCAAGCTTCGGCTTGGTCAATATGTGAGTTAGCGGGTTGTTGTCTGTCCAAACCGAAAACTTGTGGCCTTTCAGCCAATGACTAAACTTGTCACACACAGCCCATTTCAAAGCCAAAAACTCAAGTCTGTGGGCTGGATAGTTTTTCTGGGATTGAGTCAGTGACTTGCTGGCAAAGGCTATGGGTCTGGCGCGTGACTCGCCCTCCTTAACTTGAGACAAAACTGCGCCTATTCCATCCAGAGATGCATCAGTTGACAGCACAAACGGCCGAGAGAAATCAGGGTGTGCAAGGACAACAGCATGCATCAGACTGTCTTTCAGGTTTTCAAAGGCTCGAATATGTGTAGTCGTCCAATCAGTGGAAGACAGCTTACTGTACTGCAGTCTGGACTTATTGTTCCTTCCTTTCCGCTTCTCACCCTTCAGGAGATCAAACAATGGTCTGGCCACCACAGAATACTGTGGCACAAAGTGCTGATAGTAATTCACCATTCCCAAGAAGGATCTCAGGCGCTTTTGGGAAGGTGTCACACCATCAGGCTCCATAAGGTCAGCACAGGACATGTTAGTGATACCCTCCACCTTGCTAGGGTCCGTGGAGACACCATTTTCATCTATCACATGGCCCAGGAATTTGACAGAGCTTCTCAGGAAAAAGCACTTCTTAGGCGCTAATTTCAGGTTGTGCCCACGCAATCTGCTGAACACCATCTCAAGGCGCTCTAATGCAGTTTCCTCATCTGGTGCAAAAACCAAGAGATCATCTAAGTAGCACAGCAAACTGAGGTAGTTTTGATCCCCGAAAATGCTAGTCATCATCCGCATGAAGCTACCTGGACTGTTACAGAGGCCCTGCGGCAGGCGATTGTACTCGTAAAGGCCCATGGGAGTGGTAAAGGCAGAGTATTTCTTGTCCTCCTCATGGAGCGGCATGTTGTAAAAGCCGGATGTCAAATCCATGGTGCTGAAAAGGCAGTTGCCCCCAAGTGCTGCTAGACAGTCCGCCTGATGGGGAAGCGGGTGAGCGTCTTTCAGCGTCCTTTTGTTCAGCCAACGAAAATCGGTGCAAATACGGAGGTCGCCATTCTTCTTCCAAACCAGCACAAGGGGCGACGCATACTCACTAGTTGATTTCCTAATGATCTCTCTTTCCTCCATTTCGTTTAACACTTGCCTCAATCTCTGATACTGGCTTGGCGGCACACGCCGGTAAGGAAGCCTAAAGGGTCTGCTGTCTGAAAGGTGTATACGGTGCACAAAACCCTTTGCCTCACCACAGTCCAGATGATGACGAGAAAAGACATCCTGGTACTGCAACACAAGGTTTGCCATCTTCCCCTTATACTCATCCGATACTTCACATGAGGTAATGTCGACATCAGAGAGTCCCATTGAGCTGAGTTGTTCTCTGATGCACTCAAGGCCAACTGCAGGTGGTACAGATGACTTGACACAGCTCTGCAGTAGTGTGTCAGGTCGCTCAGCATCATCAACATCCTCAAGGGCGATGCAGGCATACACATCTGCTAGCTTTGCATTGCGTCTAATCACCACCGGCTTACTGGAGGTGTTAATGAGCTTCAGGGGAACCCACCGATCACCCCACAGAGGAGTCACAAGCTTAGAAACAATAACGCCCCTAGGAGCTGAACGTGAAGATGTGGGTTCAGTTAGCACTGTACTCCCGGGAGACACAACTGTATTTTTAGGCAGTTTGCCCCACAGGAGATACTCTCGACCCGGTTCCAAGCAAGTAGCTGTGTTAGCCCTAACTGTGCCAACCTTATCCGGAACGTCGCCACCTTGCCAGGGGTTCAGACCAGAGAGCATGGACAAGAACTGCATAGATTCAGGGTCTTTAGAAGCCCAGGGACTGGAAACTGTCTGCCAATATGACTCACACTTCTTTGACTGTCTCAAAATGTGCTTTATAATGTTTGTTCCAAGGATAATGTCATCACGTTGGCCCTGGACAACGAGAGTTGGTACCAAACATTCTGCAGCCGTAAACCTCCATCTCCAACTCAAAAGCACACTTCGGCTTTATACGAAGTCCGCCACAACCCACTAGAACCACATCCACATTTAACGATTTCTCATTCGCAAGCACACCAGCCTGTCTCAGTCTTCTTTCAGCATCCTCACTGATGCTACAGGCCATGGAGCCACTATCCAGCATCCCACCCATCTCAACCAAACCTCCAACCGTCACAGGCGTATAGAACAGACTGTCACTACTGCCAATTTTGTGAATATTCTGGCACACTATGACCTCTTGACCTGAACAAGACTCCATAGCAGAAGAGTAAACAGATTCAGCATCAGTAAATCCAACAGACAGGGAGTTTATGTCTAGACCCGTACTGCCTCCCTCCAAATACAGGTCACTTAGTTTCCCTGGGTCTGGGAAGGGGGAGACTTGGAAGCATTGAGAGGACACTGCAATCTGGTGTGGCCAGGTGCCAGACAACCAAAGCACAGTCGCTCGGACATGCAGTGCGAGATGGTGGTGTGATTTCTGTCACCACAAACTCTGCAAACTGACTCCCTAGGACGTCTTTGGCGAGTGCGAGAAAGACCGCTACTCTCTGCAGGACGGGAACCACGAAGCTGCACTCTCTCCATCACCTCCTGAAATATGTCAACCATACGACTGAGTAGTCTCTCCTCTGACTGCTGCAGGTTCTGAGCCATCACTGGGACCGAAGTAGAACCTGGGGTGCTCGGAGCATGACTAGGCAGAACTTGAACCGAGTGAGGAGAGGGAGACTTGGGTGAATGTGACGGCTGGGGTGGCACATCAGGAGACGGAGAGAGACTACCAACTTGGTGGCATTTTGCAGGTGTGGGCGAGTCCACCGAAAACAGACTTGAGTGTTCTGGAACCACCGAGGCAGCATGAACCCTGAGCTGTGGCACCCTGGCAGGTTGCAGGCTTCCTCGCAATTCCCCCTGATAATCATCGATTCTCAGCTGGACATCACGTAAGGTCCACTCATGAACAGGCTTCCACTTAAAAGTTGATGAGAGGTCCGGGTCAGGACAGTGCTTGACAAACATGATAGCAACTTCATTGTTCAAATCACTTGTCTTATTGCCTTGTCTAAGCAGACCCTCCAGCGCTCGGTCAGCTGCTTTGTTCAACCTTATCCAGTAGTCGACTGGGTTTTCTTTGTGCTCGGGCAGAGTGGCATAAAAGTCTGCTAGGGGAAGGCATGAGGAGGCATCGCTGAAGTAGCGCAGAAGAATGTCATATATCAGGTTAGGCCCCTGAGCGACATTAAGGTCAGGGTCTCCACGTATGGCAATCTTAACAACGTCTTTGGCCTTGCCCAATAAATGACTTGTGACTTCCTCAGCCTGCTCATGCAATGGCGTGCCTTTCTTTTTGAGGTAAGACTTTGTCAAATCAATCCAGTCCTGGACCGAATATTTGTCAGTTCCATCACCTTTAAAAGAGGGAAGGTCTCTGTCAGGTGCAACATGAACAGTTACATGGGGGGAGTCGCAAGTGGTCATATTATGCTGAGTAGAATGAGTGGGAGGAGAAGTCGGATTATCAGCAGACATGTTAATAACACCAGCAGACATCAATTTGGTGACAATGGATTCACCAATCTGGGCACCTAACTGCCCCACCATATCTGTAAGCTGGTGAACAGCATTCACATCACTGTTGGGTGTGGATGTATGTACATGTTCTCCTCTAAACACACTAGCATGAGGAAAACCATCACTTACACTCAGCCCGGAAACGTCACTAGTAGACAGGCCCTTAGGACGTCCCACACTCCCACCATTACCATCAGGCCTTAGCCATAAACCTCTACCCTTAGGCAGAACTGGGGTAGGCAAATCGTCCATAGTGGATACTGTACTTGCGTTGTGTAATATATGAAACAACTGAACAAAACAGTATGAAGTGTCCCTATTTAAACACACAGAGGTGTACCAAGTGAGGACCCAGACAAGGTGTAGATTCACAGGAAAGCAACCGCGGAGATCGGCGTAGAGCAGATCTGGAGATCCAACGGGTCACGGCACCAGTGTAACGGGTGTGAACTCTTCATCCACCCGTGTACAAACGACAATACTCAGGAATGGAGCTGACCACTTTTACTTCTGTGATAGACACAAAAAACACCACTTCACACACACACCGGGCATTGGCTCCCCTCAGCAGTCCACACAGTGTTGTGAGGGAGGAAGTGAAGCGACCCAAAGTTCGCGGGAGCGTGGTGCACTTCCGGCTTTTCAAAATAAAATACAACATCGATAAAATTCACATACATATTGAAAAATAAAACACAGCATTAAAGAACAAATTAAACAATACTGTTGTGCATTCTTAACTCCGTTACATATAAATTTTAGATAGACAAGATTTGGTATTCCTGGCTGCTCCGGGCTGCATGCCAAAGTGTCCTTGGGCAAGATACTGAACCCCAAGTTGCTCTCCGACGCATGCGTTGGAGTGTGAATGTTAGATAATAAGCGCTTAGTTACATATAGAAGTGCTTGTATCGAATGGGTGAATGCAAACATGTTGTATAAGTGCTTTGAGTGCTCAGAGTAGAAAAGCGCTATATAAGAACTAGTCCATTTACCATTTAGCAATAATGCTACACTGGCGGTGTTTAGGAGACCCATTTTTGGGGCCTACTGAACCTGGTGTATACCTATTTGAGGATGAAAGAACACTCTTGCGTGCCAGCACAAACTCATCGGCTTGTAGCTGGATCAAGAGTTGTAGCTCCCCGCTCCAACTCCAGAGCTCTCACCCTTAAGTGCATGGCTTCCACCTCCAAGCTCTGCTTTTGCAGCTCCACCTCCTTTATGTGCAGAGTAAGCTGCAGCTGCTCTGTAGGCATGGTCGTTTGAGGGAGACTTTTTGGTGGGGAAGGAACACCAGCAGCAGCACCCATTTCAACTCCCCCTTCAGGAGCGGGCTCAAACAAGCCCCTTTCACCCAGCTTTGCACACAAGAGCTCCTTCAGCTCTTTAATCCTTGATGTTTGTTGGCACTTGCACATCAAAAAAATTATCAATAATCACAAGATCATCTTTCTTACACATATTAAGCTTGTTCCTAGTTGGGCTTATTACAAAGTCCTCCAACTGAAACGCCATACTGACACCCCCCCCACAGAAGAAAAAACTGCCAACCAGAAAAAAGCAGAGCAACCAACATGAGAACACCACACCAAAGACGGCAATGAAAATGAACAAAGAACGGGACAAGCCCCCAATTCGTGTTACGCCCCAAGTCTAGGGGAACATGGGGCATAACATGGCGTGCTACTCCCCCACTCCAACCACGCCCAAGAAAAGTCAGCAACCCTAATCGAATAATATGCAGCAGTTTATTTCTTGGTTTCAGAGGTGAGCACTGCCAAAATAACAAACAAAACGGTGCTGAATGGCCCTAATTTAACCTACGGACAAAAAAAAAAGCAAACAAAAGACAAGCATCTACCTGTGCTCCTACCCATAAACACAAGAAAACTGGTATAAACAAAAATGGCTTCTCCCTCCTACAGACCTGCTGCAGTGCTCAATATTTACAGTGGTTGTCTCTCACAAGTTACTATTTACAAAACTATGTACAAAGCTTTACAAACTATCACACCAATTAACACACTTGAATCACAGGCAAAGCTGGTGACTCTGGTTAGGCCTGGAGGAGACAAAGGAGAGGGGGCAAAGTAGCTGTCAGCTGGAGCATTTAAGGCAGCTGTCCATCCAATTATCCAATCGGCTGGCACGTCCTCAGCCTGGCCAATCTGCTGGCTCCACCTGTACAGCCCCCCCCCCCACACACACACATAAGGGGAGAAACCAGACACAGCCACTCACACTCCAGTGGGAGGGCCAAAGCGGAAAACGGAACACATTATCCTGGATCATAACATAATAGATTCCAGCTTTTTCATATAAATGAGGAGTCTTCTTCACACACTAAAGTTAATTCATTATGATCCAAGCCATCACTAATATCAAGCACTGCAGCAGCTGAGTGAGAAAGCCTTTTTGTTGAAACCCTTTTATTCCTGTTTATTGGGTAGGACCTTAGACTAGAGGATAGTCATTTAGTTCCCTTTTATTTACTGCTAGGATAGAGTAGGGAACATTAGAGATGTTTGTTTTGGCATTATTCACCTCTAAAGCAAATAAAACCTGTTTCATTTCTTGAATTGTTCTGTGCTGCTGGCCTTTTCTTGGGAGTAGCTGGAGTGGGAAGTCACACCTCATGTTAATGTCTAGGTTATGCCTCGGCTGGGAGCGTAACATGAACTGGGGGCTCGTCCACCTTTTCTTTGTTCGTTGCCATCGTCACCTTTGGTGAGTTAAACAAAGTTACTCTAAATGTTTGTTTGGCAGTTTTCTCTTGTTTGTGGGGGGTGGCAGTATGGAGCTTAAGTTGGACTTACTTTAAGCCCAACGATGGAATAAGTGTAAGAAAGAGACCTCCTACTCATTGCAGATTTCTTCTTTGATATGTCTGTACCACTGAAAGTGAACGAAAACAGAGCTGATGTGCCAAGTTGGATGAAAGGGGTTTGTTTGGTGAGCCAGCTCCAGCAGAGGGAGTTGATTTGGGTGCTACTGCTGGTATTTCTGCCCCACTGCAAAATCTCCCTCTTCAAAATGGCCCTTCTACAGAGGAGCTACAGCTTACACTGTGTATAAATGCAGCAGTTGGAAGTGGAAGCCAAGCACTTAAAGGTGAAAGCTATGGAGTGGGTGAGTAGACACATCAAATTAGTCCCACCTTTTAGGGAATCTGAGGCGGATGCATATTTCACAGCATTTCACAGCATTTGAGCACATTGCTGTGCTCTACACTGGCCAAAGAGTATGTGGTCTCTGTCACTTCAGTGCAAACTAGTGGCTAAAGCACAAAAAGTATGCACAGCCCTGTCAACTGAAGAGTTTGAATAATGACATGGAGAAAGCCAGTGTCCTGTCTCCATACAAGTTAGCACCAGAAACCTTACTTATATGAGCAACAGGTTACAACTCCTGTTGCAGGTGCTGAGTTTCCTTTGACACAATAGTGTTTTTTCATCACCTGTTTTAACATACCAGGTTCAGTTACCCCCCAAAAAAGAACAGATCCCCTAAAAGCTCCCATTGTGTCCCCACTGCTGCTGCTGTAACCTGAGACTGTTAGTACTGCCATGAGCAAGGACACCGTCTCACTGCCTACCCGCCCATTAACCCTCTTAGCACGATGGGCCATGATCGTGGCTCAGTTGGATCCTTAAACACCAATCGTATTATGCCAACAAGTTTGCATGAGCACGCTTTACTACATTTCTACATTACTACAAATTGTGCTGTTGGAGGAAGCCCATGAATTCACTCGTTTGTTCTCCTCATCACTCACACACCTGTGTAGAGGGCGATGGAGGCGTAGAGAAATGCCCCACTTTTTGAGACCTGTCAGCAACAGCGTTTGGTGTTAAACATTTAAGAAAACAGAGCAGTCCAAGAAGGCTGGAACTCCTTTCCCTCTTGTAAATTAAATCTTGCTCACTACAAGATGTACTTGTAGTTAGAATTGGAGATGCCAAAATAGATGAGGAATTAAAGCCTTTTGTGTTACAAGGTTTTGTTTTGGTTTTTGCTGGGAGAGGAAACGAGAGTTCCTGTTACTATTTTGCATCACACTGGTGCACAGCACTAATTACGACATTCTGAAAGCCACTGTCTGGTATGCATACAAATTAATGCAAGAAGCTTGCAGGTAAAATTTAGGAATTTGAAAGGAAATAAAACTGCCAACTAGACTTATGTAGGTTTAGCTTGTGAATAAAAGGTACTTTTTGACAAAGCAGTGCCTTATTCATGGTGGTGTACAGTTTTCAGCTCAGCTCGGTCCTACAGTGGTACATATGTATTAGCATGGGGGGTAAATGTATGTGGTGTGCGCGCCGTTGCATTTCATTCTATTGTCTTCCAGGTTTGTGTCAGACAACTCTCTATTCACTTGTGCAACCTCAGTTGCCAGTTGCGGGTATTGATATTCTCCTCAGAAATGATTTGCCTGGCAGTAAAGTTTTTCCACCCCGGAGGTATTCAAACTACCACCAACAGACAGGAGTGTTGATCTGATCATGCCACATCATATTCTGTTTCCATGTTTGTGAACTCAGACTTGGTGGATCTCAGTGACTCTTTCATGACTGACACAGATCCCACAAGCTCATTACCAGACTGTCAAAGTACACCTGTCTCAATAGAGTCGCCTGACGAAAAAGCCATGACAGACTGTAGTTAAAGAGAAACACATTGAAGCACCAAAAAATGGTGAAAGCTTGTCATCCTGTTGGTGGCTGTTTGTCAGGAGGAGCAGGTCATCTGCTAGTCACAAAGTTTGTGGTTTGATCTGCTACAGTCTGCATGCCAAAGTATCTTGGGGCAAGATACTGAACCCTGAGCTGCTTTACTTCCAGTGCCTAACACCCGGAGAGCCAGGGCATATTAGAAAGTTTTTACCAAACTCTGAAAAATATGCTTCGCAAATTCTGCACTTTGTCAAAGAGACATGTCTTTGGGGTTCAGTCCAACTGATTTAGTTTTTGGACACACTATGCACGGTCTGTTACATCTTTTGAAAGTAAAATTTCAAATTGTGCTTACTGCTCCAGATTCCATTCAAACTCGAGGTGGATGGCAGTGCTCTGGGGGATATTGTGGTGCTCCTGCAGGAGGATAAGCATGGCATTGACTATCCAAACTGTTACTTCTCAAAAAAGTTTAAAAAAAAAAAAGGTACCAACCGTATAACAGTACAATTGAAAAAAAAAAGTCCTACCATTACTACTAGCATTGCAACACTTTAAAGCGTAGCGTACCAGTCAACAGTTTGGACACACTTACCCACTGATGTGAATGGGTAAGTGTGTGGTGTTGTTTGTGTCATCTCTACCCAAATATTAGCCCAATACAAAGATGCTGGAAGGATATTGTGTTGGAATGTCCAACCCATTTAGAAAATCTGCTATCTCATCGTCTGTGGCACTAGAGTTGGAAACATACAGCTGGGTGAAAAACCTGGCAAATCTGTCATTTATCCCCTTAGGGTCTGATACCAAAGCACTATCTACAGAGCAAATTTTATGTATTGCCCTATCAGCTTGCCCCTCAGTTGTCTTGAAAGCAGCTTATCACCCTTATCCTCAAGCTCAAAATGTTTTTGATTTATTTTATGAATATTATTTAAAAATTGTTCACAGAGAATTTTGTTATATTCATATTTTATATTCAAGATGGAATTCAGAGTGTCTGTGGACTGAGATTGCTGGTATTCCTCCTCAAGCTCAGATAATCTAGCCTCCATATCTGAAAAATGCATCCACCTGGTTTGCGTCGCAAAAGCTTGCTAGGAAATAATGTGACCCTACAATATAACTTTAAAGGTCTCCCATAGTGTTGAGTCTGAGATGGCACCATTATTGTTAGTGTGGAAAAATTCTGCAATTTTAGCAGCTATATATTTGAAGTAGGCTTTCTCTCTCGCAGAGAGGAATTATATTCAACGTCTAAAACCACAGTGAGGGGCATGATCAGGAAGTAAAATTCCATGATAAGAAGACCAGGTTACACTAGAGATGAGTTTGGAGTCAACTAAAAAATAGTCTATTCTGGTATAAGTACCATGTACAGAAGAAAAGAAGGAGTGGTCCCTCTCCAGAGGGTGCTGTAATCTCCATATGTCAACCAAATTTATTTAAAGTTATTTAAAGCTAGGGTGGAGCTGTTTTAGAAGAAAACCTGTCTAAATGAGAGTCAAGGTAACTTAGAATTTAGAACTTAGAAGGTTTTATTGCCATATGGGTGAACAGGTTCACAACATTAGGAAATTGCTGTTAACAGAACACCCATCCAAGAAATACAAACACAGACACAAACAGGGAGACCGGTGTCTGAGGTCATGCAGCCGTTTTACCGGCGCTACCTTTAAAAACAGAGATACACTGGGATAGGTAGGTTCCAAAAAATCATCTCGTACTCTGTTCATTTGAACACCTTACGAGGTTCCTAAAAACCACCTCAGCAAAGCAAACAGCTCATTTAAAGCCTGGAGAGCACTAGGGTGGGTAGGGGAGGGGCTGCCTGCAGAGAGCAGGATGCTGTGATGGCCATCCAGCTTCCAGACCAGCAGTTCATGATAATGTTCATGAGAAGATGGTACAGTCAGCCTTGGTTGCCAGGATACCAGTTCATACAGGTCCCAACACGGGGCGGGGGTGAAGAGCATCTGTTTCCAAACATCTCCAGGAGACGATTTAGATAGACAGCCATCCAAGGCCGTCTGGGAGCCAGATTCAGATACTGCAATTGTTTTGGTTCAGGCCGTCACAGCTATTGCTGACAGACCTTACAGTTTCCTGGTTACCTCTCAGAAATCCAATCATCCAAATTTGGTTCTTCTCCTCCACACAGAGCAGACTCTCCAACACTCCTCCAGATGTAATCCACTTCGATTCAGCTCTACTGAGTCTGATTGAGTTTGTACTGTTTCTGCATCCCTCATAAAAGATAAGATCCTATAATTAAATTGTGACAATTATAATCAGGAATGAGACCAAACACTTTACAGAAAAAATCTAGGCTGTCAAAGTTGGGGGCATAAATATTTAAAAGAGTCAGAGGAGTGGAATTTATAGATCCAATGACACAGATATATCTCCCACCTGGATCGCTGAGCATGGAATGGACACAAATGGAGCAGTTTTTCTAACGAGTATGGCCACCCCTCTAGCTTTAGAAAAGAATATAGATTGATACACCTGTTAGACCCATACGGACCTCAGCTGTCTCTGCTCTTTTGGAGATATGTGGAATTCCTGTACCGGAAGAAGAGAGCACTTGAATGCAATAAAGATTGGCTGGCAAGATGGCAAAAAAAAAAAGAAAAAGAAAAAGAAAACAAGCAACCACACCAACAACAGGAAACAACATGAAAAAACAAACTTATGCATTAGACATAACCTGCTCTGGAGCGGGTCAAGTTCCACAACAGGTATGACATCACCACCCACTTGAGGTTGAGACATCTGTCACCATGCGTTGCTTGAGGGAGCAGGGAGAGAAGAAGGGTCAGGATACAAGGACCTGAAGGTAGAGGGCATGACATGGTTCTAACCCTATTCCAACCATTAGTTCTGTGCTGTGCTATTGTTATTGTAACTGGCTTTTCTTGTTGTCTGGGTGGAATGTATTCTATCGACTTTATACTGATCATGTCTCTTGTTTCTATGGAGGAAAAGTTCATTCAGCTCTCACTCAGTGGTCACATGATGTTTTTTTTTTTTAAGCTAGATTAAGATAGGTGATGCATAGCAAAGTGTCATCCACATAAATACTATGACACAAAATTTCCCAGAGCATTGCCCTTACCATCACACTTGCATCGATGTTCAGTGTATTCTTAAAAAAAAAACCTTTTTGTTTCAGTGCACATCTTGATTACAGTCCTTTCTGTGCACCGTACTTTGCTGGTGGGGAGATGAATACATTTCCTACGATAACTGGACTCATATTGTGTCTTCCTGCTTGAAGTTTCAAATGCATAAGAACAAGGTACTTTTCCTTTAGTGGCGGCAAGTCTGAGTCAGCTGCAGCAGTCAGCTTTGCCGTTTGCTGAGCTGCCCTTGTTGCAACCTTCCTTGCTCACTTGCACATTTGCTTGAACTGAAACAGAACCACATCTCCTTACATAGGTAAGGGCAAGACAACATCAAAATGAACTGGAAAATATAGATGGTTCTTCTTGTGGGTGACAAGATGACACTGCGGGTTTTCAGACCAGTGGGAATGAAACAGATAAGGCACCATGTACCATAGTCACTTTCAAAAAATCTAGTTTAAACTGCTAGTTGGGTCCAAAAATAGATCAGGGGGCTATTTTTGGGAAAATCATAAGAAAGTATTCTTACTCAAGTCCCAAGGCAGTGGGGTATAATTTATTCCTTGAATTTGTAAGCCCAGGCCAAACTGGAAAGCTTAATGTCTTCTCATTTAGGCCTGAGGCTGAATAGGCTTATGCAGGCTTATCTCAGTGATGCTCAGTGGTCCAAAATCCCTATTGAGTTTTGATTATTAACGCCTCTTACAAGGAAGATGTAGATGTTAGTGAACCTCTAGAGCCACATTCTATACTATAGCTCTGAACTTTCTATGACTGTCTTGTCTCTTTGGTGGTTAACCTCCTACACATATACGTGTTCTGATGACTTTTAGAATCAGGCACTAGTGCAGTCTCATCAATACTGTTTAGAGAGCTGCAGACACAAGGAGAGGCCAATAACTTAAGATACTATTTTAGGTGCCAGCCAACTTTATTATAATAGATGTTCAGCTGGGAATTGTATGAGGTTGCTCTAAAATGACTGCACCTTTCTTCTTCTCTTCTACAACATGAAGTTCTGATCACTAATTAGTTTTCACCCACTTAAAATAAGTCTCAGAGTGAAACTGAAGCCCCTCAGACTGATGTGCTTTATCATGTTTCATTTAATTGTTCTTTATTGCTTTTCCTTCCTTCTTTCTGCTGCTGTTTTTGCTTCTTTTTATGATATGAAACAACATTTTCCTTTTGTCTCTGAAAAATAAACCATAAGTGAATAGGTTTCTCAGGCTTATCTTTCCCTGCACCTTTGTAACGTATATGCACACCTGTGTGCCTTTTTAACCATGCCAGTTTGTTTTGTTTGTTTGTCTTTTTGCAAGAGTGTAGCTGCTTAAGCTTACCTTGTGCAAATTTCAGTAAAATTATAAACATATTATCTTTTCAGACCACTTGTTTAAATCACTGTGTAACTGAAGTCAACCATTTATGTCGTCTGCAGGAAGCATTGTGTGTTCAAAAAGCCGACCCAACTGCGAACAAGCAGATTGACAGATTGGGCAGACAAAGATGAACATTAATGAAATTTGCTCCACGGAGCAACAGAAGAGCGAAACACCAGATTAAATAGAAAACCAAAACTCATGAAGCTTATGCGTAAGTTCAGTAAGGGAGATCGATAATCACTCAGCTACTTTCCCAGTTGTTAGGCTGCAAGTTTATTCTTCTCATCACTTTGATTTTCACACGCTGTCAAACTCAGAGCTGTCATCATTGGTCTAGTCCAAACATCTTTCTACCCTTCTTCTTCAAGCCAATCAGTCTCCACTCTGTATACTTTAAATCTCACACTTAGCTGTCAGTCTCCATTACAAACTTAGTTGTGCAACCCACCTCCTCCTCATCTCCACCTTAGCCAAGTCACTCAGTCCTCTATCCAAGCCTCCATCTTTATCTTCATCACTGTCAGCATCTAGACTCTGGGTGGTCCTGCCCTAATTCTTATCACCACTGAGATTCCATTCTGCCACGATGATTCATCAGAGTCTAATTGACAAATAGCTTAATTGAATTCTGTATATCAGTAAATCATGTTGAGTTCCTCCTAATGATTGTTCCTTATTGACATATTGGCATAATGAGACAAGCAGGGAGAGAGATGGAAAAACAGACAAATGGACAAATAAAAGAGGGACAGTTTGTTCTTTGGTTTTAAGGTTCTGAGCAGCTCAGGTGCCTCGGGTTGTGTCAGTGACAGCCATGGGAGTGTGTTTTAGTGCTTTCTTTAAAATCTCCTTTGACCTAAGATACACTAGACCATCCTTTATGAAAGTAAAGCAACGGAAAGATATTGTTGCAGAATTCCTTGTAGCACCTCTGTAAAATAGACTTTATTCTATTTTACAGAGGTGCACACAAAGATAAGCCCGAGACCATGTGACCAAGCACTTTTTTCACTTTTATGATTGTATTGTTACTGCTGTTGTAAATTATTTTAATTCCTGGCCTAAAGGAAAAAAACTGCTTGTAATGAAATTATGAACGCTCTTTTCCAAAGTTTCTAGTGACTTTCAAAATTAATGCTTTCAAAAAAGTACTCATTGCAAAGTAAATTATTATTTATGTCTAAAAATTATTTAGTTTACAGCCTTCCATAATTAATTCAATTCTGTTTTATTTATATAGCACCAAATCACAACAACTGTCACGTCAAAGGCACTTTATATTGTATGAAAAGACTCTACAATATAACACTGCAATTATTGCAGTTAAATAATGCTATCAACAGGAATGGGTATAATGTTCTATCCAAAACACCTATGTACTGATTTTTTAATTGCCTTGTAATGATTTTATTAATTTTCAGAACATAGGCCATACTTTTGTGTAATACCAATTTGTGCCATGAGATGATGTAACAAGTCAATGTAGCTTTGAGTCTGCCTTGAGCCCAACAGGAAAACAAGATGAAATGCTGGTGAAAATGCAAATATGGAACAACATATATTGCTGTTTCTATGTTTAACTAATGACAACAGTAGGCTCATAAATCAGTTTGCTCAAAAGTAGTTTTATATTAAAGGTTCCAGGTTTGTCTATTAAGAAATACCTGATGCTTAGGCTCAGCTGGGGTCAACATAACACAACAGCTGTTTGTGGTCAGCACTTTACAGATATCTATCTATCTGTTATCTGAGAGATCAGTATCAGTTTTCTTAACTGCTTTTGTCTAGAGCCTAGAGAAAACATTTTTGCTCTCATAGTTATAACCATGGCCGATTTAGATTTTACAGTTAATGTAAGAAGCTCTTCTTGTTAAACTGTGGGATGCAGACTCCACAAAAAAGCTCCAGACAAACAGGAACAGAACCTTCCTTCAGGAAAGCAGCAGTGCTAAACTCACCCCAGCCTCATCCCAAATGCTACATTTTCTTGTTTCGCGTTACCCTAACATTTTATCATAAAACACTGTCACCTAGTGGTGAAATATTAAATAAAATCTAGTGAATTCTGATTACGAGCCCCTAAAGCAACTTCATATTTGTCAGATTAGCCATGCAACTGTCAAGCCTTTATATACCAAGTTAATAAGTGTAATAAAAACAGTTTTTGAAGAAGAGTGTGAGCTAATGCGAACAAAACTTTTTGAGTCTGTTTTTGAATGTAGACACAGTCTGTAACTGACCTCAGGTCAAAGAACCTGAGGTTCCAAAGAACAGCACCACAGTAGCTGAAAGCACCCGTAGCACACTTAGGTCTAATTCTGGGAATAGTTTAAAGATCTCCACCTGATGACCTGAGAGGTCTGCCTGGGTTACAGACACTGAGCAAGTTAGAGATGTATTGGGGGCCCAAATATTGAGAGCTTTATGATAAAAGGATATTAAAGATAATTCTGTGTTGAGCTGGGTGCCAATGAAATGACTTCAATGCTGGAGTAATATAGTCAAATTTCCATGTACATGAACGTATTCTGGCTACTGCATTCTGAATGAGTTGATGTCAGCCTACTGATGATTTGGATAATAAGAATGCATGGGCCAGTATCTCATAGTCAGTTTCAGATAAGAATTTTTTTAAAAACTTTTTTGAAATCCCTGTCCAAAATGATGCCAAGGTTTCTGACTTGCTCACTATGTTTCAGAGAAAGAGATGATAAATGTGAACAAACTGTCAGACTCTGACTTTAGCCAGTCTCCAGACCTGAATCCAATAGAAAACCTTTGGAGGGAGCTGGAACTCAGTGTTGCCCAGCGACAGCCCGAAACCTGAAAGATCTGAAGCAGATCTGTATGGAGGACTGGGCCAAAATCATCCATTTACTTCCACTTATCCAGAGCCGGGTCAGGGGGGCAGCAATCCAGACCCTTCCCTCCCTAGACACCTCCTCTAGCTGAGTTCTGCAACCATCCCTTAAATTAATGCCCTTTTGTGGCTGCAGTTGGGTATTGTCTCTGGAAGCTGGCTTAACTCTGCTTGATGTTTTTCTAATGGGTGTGTTTCAGTAACAAAGCCAGTTTTTTCTGGTTGTTTTCACACTGTGGATAAACCCGTGGTCTTTGATGAGAAACTAAAGGGAGACTAGCATGGTAGGCCACTGACTCTGAACCCTATACTATGAAGTGAGTTCAACATACCCAGGGTATCTTTCCATTATCTGGATTCACTTACCCTAACACTGGTGAAAGCTGGCTATCAACCTGTTAATTTAGCCCAGTTTCTCTTTTGTGTTTACATCATAGGGGTGGTGTTGGCTGCATCTGGTCTAAAAGGAGTGTTTCATGGATCATACGACACTTGTTCCACAGAAAATGATCCCTATGCCACTTACACTAAAGACATTATCAAATGGTGATTAAAAATCTACAAAGAGCAGTAAAATGCAATAGCAACAGATAAATACTTCAAATCATTATTTAGCGCACAGAGCAGTAAAATAAACATTTTAATCCCAGTTAATAGTGTTATTCCTGTGACAATGCAACACACAGTTTGTGCTTCATTCAGTGGTTTTAGTAAGGTACACTTCCAGCTGATTTTAAACAGAAACTCTGAACATAACCTGCTCCTGACGGTTTTAGTTTTTATTCTCTCAGCTGCAGACTCAGTGCTGTTAAAGGGTTTGAGAGTAAAGATTAAATATAAAAACAGAATGAAAACATAGGCGAATGAGGTCTGCTGAGTACAGTGTAGGTGTCCTGTTTTAGGATCATATATGAATGCTTACAGAACAATAAAACTCTTGTAAAACTATTTGCTGCCAAAAGAAAAAAGAATCTAAGATTCTATGATGCTCAACAGGGAAACATGAGACTTTAGACCCTCCTACTCTCCCCGCAGAGGTCCAAGGGATTTTCCAGGAGTGTTGATGCTATTTTCTGAAGAATTGATTAGTCAGTAGACAGAAATGTAATACCTGTTGATCTCTAACCTGCTCTGGATATGATTTGATAGGGATTTACCCCTGTGAAAAGTGAGCCACCTTTGGAGAACAGAAAACCCAGGGTTAACCCCAAAGTTACCTGGATAAACCAAAATCCTGCTTTGTACTTATAGGCTCCTGGTCTTACTGTTCTGAGATCAGTTCCAACCTGTGCATTATATGGAAAACAGCTGGCAGCTAACCATGTCACACAGTGCTTAAGCCATTTAATTCAGCTGTTTTTGTTGTTGTTTTATTTGTTTGATTAATATATTTTAATATACTTTCTTAATCAAGGTATAGACCTGTTTTCTGAATACATTAAAAGCTCATTTTTAGAGATATCTTACATTACTGCAGATTCAATTGAATAAACATTTTGACACTGCTTAGCATAGAAGTTCAATAACAAAATAGCACTCCAGTTTAGATCAGGCAGGAGATTCTTTGCAAGCACCCAGAAGTGTGTCTGCCAACTATATCAGACCCTGCATTTTGAAAAATGATGGACTTGTACCCATTTTGATAACAGTGTGTCGGCGTCAGCGACACCTTTGGAGTAAGAATGATCTTTCCAAAGTTTTGTGTATGTGCCTGTCTCTCTTTCACAAATTAAGCTGTACTTCTATTCATTACTAAGGGACTTCTACTCTCAAACAGTACAGTAAAGTAAACATTTTGGGACCAAATTTCTAATGCATGTGGGATTAATTAATAACAAATCATTTAGCTTTTCGGCCCCTTTTAGCTTCCAGTGTGTGACACAATAATGCAGTGTTTTGGATAAACCCAATATTTAGTCAATTTGTTGGCTGTATAACACAGAAACACATTTACAGCGTCTCATTTCTCCACCATATCAGCTCCAACACTCTTGTCTGCTATTCAGTATTTTCTTGATCTATTGGCACCACAATCTGAATGCACTGGGTGTAACAGAGCATCTTATCAGGCAAACACACAAGCAGCACTGATGAAATTGTTATTGAACATCATCTGAGACCGACAATGGTGCAGCCACAGTGAAAAATGATGTGCTAAGTGGCTGAAGCAGCTCTGCAGGGGAAAAAAAATCTGCTCATCATTTTGTTTAAAAAATTAATTTTATTTAAAACAATGACAGAGACATGACGAAAATGTTATAATGAGGCCTTGACGGACGTGTTAAATGAGACCGGTGTCTCAAAGATGGTGATTCAACTGCTGCAATGTTTTTATTTTAATACCAAATTACTGATTTTCTTAAATCTTGGCTCTGACATGTGGCCTTTTTGGCCATGTCATGAGACCATGGTGCTGTTGTTGTAGCTGCAAATGTGTTTGGATCTGCATTGCACCGGCTAGAATATATCTCTAAACCCACATCCTCTAAAGAACATCCATCCTCTTATCCTTTTCAGGGTCACGGGGGGCTGGAGCCTAACCCAGCTGTCATAGGGTGAGAGGCAGGGCCTGTACAGGTCACCAGCCTGTTGCAGGGCTAACACAGAGAGACAGACAACCATTCACACTCACACATATGGGCAATTTAAAATCACTAATTAACCTAACCCTGCTAAGCACATGTCTTTGGACTGTGGGAGGAAACCGAGAGTACCCGGAGAACCCATGCAAACACGGGGAGAGCATGCAAACTCCACACAGAAAAGCTCGGCCAAGGGCTTCACATTATTTTGGTTAAACTTCCATGCCAGACAGATTGTATATAGTTTGAGATGCATTTATCTGTTCACAGGTGCAAAAAGATAGAGAATTTGGTATTTGACATGTTGGGAACTTTTATCATTTTGATATTGGTATTTTACTGTCACTACTGTTTTATGTAAATTAGAAGGGATCAAAGGCAAGTGGGCAGTTACCATCTTTAAGGGTATAAAACAAGGTGCTCGGTCTTTGTCTCGCTCTTACTTTTTTTTTTACTTCTGTCACTTACTTTTGCTCTTCCCTGTCCTCTCCTCCTTCTCTTCCTGTCTCTGCAGCTTTCTCTGTCTCTGTTTCTCTCTTCTTCTCTCTGTGTGTGTGTGTCCCACTCTTAACTATGTTACTGTCTGTTTTGGTTTTTGTCTGTGTTTTGTGTAACCAATAAATCTAATAAACAGCCAGCACTGGATCCTGCTCATCCCAGTGGTTTTTTGGAAACTTTGGATTTAACTGAGTTTGAATTTTCGGCCAAAAGGAACATAAGGACCCCTAAAAATATTGCCAACAGACATATCCAGCAACAGATAAATTCACTTCCTTTCAGACATAGTCCAGTGGTATTATTATAATGGTGATATTATGTATTATGATGGTGTAGTAATCATAACAGTATGTAAATATGCCACCACCTGTATTTGAGCACATAGCATATTATAATAATCTTAGCATATGTATATATGTTTGTATGTTCCCTATCTGGAACAATCTTGATGAAACTTTCCATAAACATTGTATACGGCATACACAAAAATTTTATACAAATCCCACAATCATATATATTTGTACATTTGACAGTTCAGTTCAGCACTGAATGGAATGGCAACATATAGAATGGAGTAACATTATACAGAAGGGGAAGTCAGAATGGTGTGTCACAATATAATGTATCAAAGCATCATACTATAATGATCGTGCAGTAAGTTCCCTGTCTCCAGTGCTATGAGCTGGGATTTACCAGTATTATTAATAAGATGCACTTACCGTAAATAAGGTGTTTGGTTTAAAAGTTTAACTGAGGAAACCCGCGCAGACACGGGGAGAAGATGCAAACTCCACACAGAGAGGCCTGGGCCAAGGTGGATTCAAACCCAGACCTTCTAGATGTGAGGCAGCAGTGCTAACCACCATGCCACCGTGCAGCCCAGGAATTCTACCAGCTTTTTTTATTTTTTGAACATAACGCAAAAAAAATCAAAGGAACACTGAAAGCACATCAGATCTCAATAGGAAGAAAAAATCATGTTGGATGTCTATTTTGATATGGCCTGGATAACGTGTTAGGAACAAAAGGTGCCACATCATTTCATAGAAATGAAAATTATCAATATACAGAGGGCTTCATTCAAAGACAATGTGAAAATCAAAGTGAAAAATGATCCATTTTGCTGAAATTCTTTTGCAGCAACTCAAAATGGTAGTTTGTGTGGACCCCACGTGCTTGTATGCATGCCTGACAACACCAGGGCATGCTCCTACTGGGGCGATGGATGGTGTCCTGGGGGATATCCTCGCATATCTGGACCAGGGCACCAGTGAGCTCCTGGATAGTCTGAGGTGCAACCTGGCAGCATCTAATGGAACAAAACATAATGTTCCCGAAGTGTTCTATTCCATTTAGGTCAGGCAAGCGTGGGAGCTAGTCAGTGGAATCATTTCCTTCATCCTCCAGGAACTGCCAGCACTACATGCGGTCAAACCCAGCACCCACTGTACCAGCACAGAGTCTGACAATACGTTCAAGGATTTCATCCCAGTACCTGGCAGTCAGGGTACCGTTGCCTAGCAGTAGAGGTCTGTGTCCCTCCATGAATATCCCTCCCCAGACCCTCACTGACTCACCACCAAACTGGTCATACTCAACGATGTTACAGGCAACATAATGTTATCAATGGCTTCTCCAGACCCTTTCATGTCTGTCACATGTGCTCAAAGTGAACCTGCTTTCATCTGAAAAAAGCACGGGATGCCAGTGGTGGAAAAGCCGGTTCTGGTATTCCATGGTAAATGCCAGTAAGGCGCCACGGTACTGGGCAGTGAGGACACCACCCACTGGAGGATGTTGCACCCTCAGGCCACCCCCATGGATCTGGCAGTCCTCATCCTTTTCCTCCTTGCACAAAGGAGCAGAGGCATGTGCTGCTCATGAGTTAAGCACATGATAGCAGTTGAGTAAGCCTCGTGCTCATGGACATGTATGGACTGTAGATGCTGCATTCTCATTCTGTCACTTGCACTGGACAAATTGCTTGACACTTTTAATGACTAAGCATGAGAGCATATTTTTGTCAGGGTCTGATTTTTTTCCTCTTCTCTTTCTCCATTTTCTCTCTGTTTCACTCTTTGTTCTCTCAGGTGGAGAGGTGGGCCTACCTGTTTCTCTACCTGCAGGCACGTGTCCTAAAGCACCTGTAGCACATTTCCTCATCAAGCCTGAGTATTTAATGTATGTAGCTATTATATTCTGCCAGATTGTTGCTTGGTAAATTGGCTCACATACTTTAGTTGTGTAGCACTGCCTTTATGCTTTTTGCTCAGTAATCCATTTCCATATCTGTTTCCCAGTCCCCTCCCTGTCATTCATTTTATCCATTCTGTAAAAAAAGAATAAAAATAAACTTTTACTGGCTATCTGACTCTGCTTCCTGGGTCCAGAAATTGCAAAATTATGACAGAATAATCTGGCAGATTACTGGACCCAGGAGACTCAGCTGCCATAAGAGTTGCCATCTCCTGTCTGAGGGCAGTGATAGATGAGCACAAACAGGTCTTAGCTTCTTTGGCACAACAACTGTGATACACATCAGTGCGTAGACCAAATGCTTTGCATTATTCAGTCTAATCATTCTAAGCTTTCCTCCACTCCTGCTGCTGAATCCTGGGCCCAGATCAGCACACTCACTCTCAATGCTACAGTTAACCCCCAGCCAACTGCTCGTGATCTGGCTCCTCCCCCACACAGGCTATTCAGGGGAGAGCTGAGTTTCTGTGTAGGGTTGCAGTTCAAGCAAACATTTTAGGCTTTCTCAAACAACTATGCTAAGATCTCTCATCTCATAAATCTGTTAAAAGACCCAGCTCTTTAGTGGGCCTTACCTGATTAAGCAACTCACTGTCTATTCAGTCTCCAGCGGTAATAATTGCTAAAGTTTTGAGTACTGACTGCAAAGCTTGAATGGGAGGAAAGGGAATTAAGAGGAATCTTTTACAACTCACTAAATGTACAAATTAATTGATTATCTTATGATGACCCGAGACTTTAGATGAATTTGTGGCTTTTGCTATTAGGATAGATAATCACCTACATGAATGAAACAAAGACAGAGATTAAAAGTCCTGGCCTTCCTCTCACCTTGCTTGCTTCTGCCTCTTCCTCTTCCAGTGCTGGCACAAGTTCTGCTGATGGTCATTCTGAGGGGCCAATGCAGCTCAGTTGCACAAAGTTAACGACCGAGGAATGGTGGCAGAGAATTAAAGCTAAGCTCGGAGTTTCTTGAGGTCAGCCTGGTTATTTTGTCGCAATTTGTTCAAGCAGCCAAAGCCTTTCCTTCAGTCAGCTCCCAGCCACCACTGGTTTCCCTCCAGACAGCCTCACACTCCAAGCTTCATTAGATTCTGGTGCCAAACAAACTCTGATGAATGAGCTGCTAGTTCAATCACTTGGGGGTCTCTCTGCTTCTTCTTGACACTCCCATGGATGTTTCCACATCAAACAGACGATCGCTTGCTACCATTACATACCAAACAGAACTGGCCCAGCTCTTCCTTTCATGTAATCACCATAAGTTTCAGTCACCACACCTTCTTGTAATTCTTGAATACCCCTGGTTAGACAAAATCTACACATTAACTGGGCAGACAGACTTGAGAGTTAATCTTTGTTTATCACATTGCTGGCAACCAGCAATTCCACCTGCACACAAAACAGAGAAACCACTAGGACTTAACCCTCCTGACCTATTTCTTGTTTCCAAGGAATACAACAAGCTGGGACTAGTATTTGGTAAAGAAAAGGCATTGTGTCTCCCAACTGTGCCATCAATCTCATGCTGGGAGCATCTCTTTCCTCCTATCAACTCTACAACCTCGCTTGCTCTGAGTGAGAAGCCATGGAGAAATGCATCAAGGACTCACTCGAGGCTGGCGGGGGGTGGAAAGACTGTGATAAGACTCTCAGGCCTTGCATCAATTATTGAGGACTAAATCCAATCACTGTTAAAAAACAAACAAATAAAAAAATACCTCATTTCTCAGGTCAGCTGTGGTGCCACAGTGTGGCTTAGACTGGATATCCAAAATGCATATCATCTATTAAGAATCTGAGACAGTGATGAATGGAAAACACCTTTCAATACTGTGCTTCTTGACACTGAATAGTTAGTCATATTTACTGGCCTCATGAATGCCTCTGCTGTTTTTTTTAATCCTTGGTGAATGATGTGCAAACTAATTATTTCTGTTTATCTATCTAGATGATAGCCTGATCTTTATAAAAACCATAGAAGAACACAGTGGCCACATCAGGCAAATGTTATAATGCTTACTGGAAAATGGTTTGTCAAGGCAGGAAAATGTGGCTCACATGCCAATTCTGCAACATTTCTGGGATATATCTTAGAATGAACAGATCCCAAAGAGGTGAAAGCTGTCATGGACTGGCCAACTTCCTGTAAACTCTTACAATAATTTCTAGGATTTGCAAATTTTTATTGTTGCTTCTTTCAAAATTACAGTCAGATTGCTCTTTCTCTAACTCAGCTCACCTCTACTTCCATGCTGTTGGTGACAGTGGGAAGGAAAAACTCCCTTTTAACAGGAAGAAACCTCCAGCAGAACCAGGCTCAGGGAGGGGCAGTCATCTGCGGTTGGGGCTGAGGGGAGAGAGACAGGACAAAAGACATGCTGTGGAAGAGAGACAGAGATTAATGATAACTAAAGATTAAATACAGAGTGGGGTATAAACAGAGGGACAAGAGGTGAATGAAGAAGTGCATCATGGGAAGCTCCCAGCAGATTATAAATTAATTTATCAAACCGTGAGATGGAGGTGGATAATCAGCTGTGGTTGACCTTAAAGGGAGCGGCTGAAACAAAGGTCAGTTAGGAGAAGGGGGAAATATATTTGGAGGCAGCAAAAGAGAAGGAAATCCAGGAGAGTGGAAGTGGAAGATATAGGATAGTGGATAAATTGGACAAAGAATGTCAAAAAGAGGAGGACAGCAGAAGAGGAAGACCACAGAAAAGCTTCACTGAGTCAAGGAGGAATGTAGAGTTGGGCAGACAGAGGAAGATGCAAGGGACAGGGTGAGATGGAGGCAGATGACCTGCTGAGAAAATCCAGTCTTTAGAGAATAGGCCAGGAAATTGATTACATTTCCTAACTGATTTAGGAATACAGATTTGAACAGTTTCCTGGGGATGGATCAAGTAAAGAGGTATGAGACTTAACTGATAAATAACTTCATCCAGCTCTTTAGAATTTACAGGTGAGACTTTATACTAAATATTACCTGTTGTGTATCTCTCTTATTACTATTTTCATTTCATATCCTTTGTTCTGGCATTATTCATCTTTTGTTTACTATTTGGTTTCTCTTCTCCTCTTATTTCTCTTCCTCTTACTTGTTCTTTAATTTCCTCTCACCAATTTTACTTGGATTCCTTCTGTTTTCCCTTTTCTGCTTCTGTCTTTTGTTTTTGTATTCCTTCTGTCCATCTCTTTTTTCTTTCTCACCTCATACCCAGTTTCCCTCCTTTCTTCTTTTCTTTCCTGTCCCCTCTCCCTTTTTTCCTTTGCTTTCATTAATTTTCTCTCTTCTGCCCTCAGTCTCCCCTGCTCACCATAATAGAGTAAGTGGCCCATATAAACCTGCTTGTAGCTCCCTGGGGTGCGGCTGGTGCATTAGGCTTTGGGTGATGGTTTCTGCCTTTCCACTTTTTGGGGTTTTTTTTCAGCCTGGCATCTAATCTGTATTCTGCGGACAACTCGCTTTTCTCCCTATGGATACTCACTTTAAACTATTTGGGAGGCAGAGACCAGAAAAAACAGGTCTTTTCAGCCTTGCAGAAAAAATAATCTGCTGACTTTGAAGCAGAGGGTTTTTTTTTTTTGCATGTCTTATCTTTTTTTTTTAACAGTTTGCAAATTGCAATTATTTTTTCATCTTTCTGGGGTGAACATGTGGTTGACAAAGGAATCACTGAAAATAAATGAACATGGTTGTAGATGGGCTTGGAGAGTGAGGCTGTGTATTTGGAGTTGGAGCTAGTGGGTGACATCAGGAGCACAGTAACTTCCTGGATAGTTTATCAGCAAATTTGTTCACCATAGACGCAGTTTTGTGTCTACAGAGCTTAGAGCACCGAAGACACACAGATCTGCCCAACACTTCCCCCAAGAAAAGATGAGCAGCCACTCCATTACTCCCTGAAAATATGTATGAAGTCAAACAAAGCTGTTTTATATGTAACCCAGATAGATGGACACCAATATAATTACTTTTAAGTGCTGTCCAGCTACTTTTGTAAACTGTTATCGAATCCATGCATTGAAAACGCAGTTCGCCAGGCCTGTACACAAAGGGGAGTGCATTAGTAGAAACAAGTGCTCAAGTAGAAGTAAATGTTATCAGCAAAATAGGATTTTAAGAGGGATCCAAAAGGGTGGCAAGGTGATAAAGTGGTTAGTACTTAATGCTGTCTTCTGATCAGCTCTGTGCTCTGTGTGCACAGTTTGCATGTTCTTCCTGTGAATAAATGGATTTCTTCCTGGTAATGTAGCCTTTTCCAACAGTTTATGCCTTTTAGATTAATTAGTGATTCTGAAGTGTTGTTCTCAGGCTGTTCTCATCTCTGGGGTGTTAATTTGTGTAGTTTTTTCAAAAGCACTGGTGTGGTGTCTTTGGTTTGTGTACCCTGAATGCACAGGCTTGTGACACTGAGTGGTCACCCCCAATTTGTATTTGTCTCTTATGTACTCTTATGATGTGGTATACCTTAACACAAACCACCAACATTTTCCAAACCATAACCTACTATTAAAGGGCACATATCATGCTTTTAAGTCCATCCTTTTCATATATAAATCATACACTTGTGGTCTATATAAAGTAGAACTGCAATGCTTTGGTTTGAATTCCTTGTTATTGTAGCTCCACAGACCCCTCTTTGACACATTTTCTGAGCTGCATCTTAGAGCAGCTCGTTTTGGTGCGGTCTCTTTAAATGTGAATGAGACATTTCACGCCATGCCCCCCTGCAGGTCACGGAGCATTCCACTCCACCCGTTCGCCCATTTTTGTAGTTTGATAGCAGCGATAGGCTTATCTACCGGCAGAGAAACAGGCACGTCGAAGAGGCTCTGATGCCGGGGGGCGATGTAAGGAATCGTGTGGGTTAAATACACCCAACAACCGAACATTTTGGCTTGTCTATTTGCAACTATGGCATAACTGAACTTGGACTATAAGAAAAAAAAAATGGTGGATTCATGAATTTGGTAAGTCAGAAGTCCATGACCTTACGTAGCAGTTCCACAGCAAATACAGGTGGTGGCCATAAAATTAGAATATTGTGAAAATTTTGATTTATTTCAGTAATTCCATTCAAAAAGTGAAACTTGTATATTATATTCATTCATTACACACAGACTGATATATTTCAAATGTTTGTTTCTTTTAATTTTGATGATTATAACTGACAACTAATGAAAACCCCAAATTCAGTATCTCAGAAAATTAGAATATTACTTCAGACCAATACAAAAAATGAGTTTTATAAATATTGGCCAACTGAAAAGTATGAACATAAAAGTATGAGCATGTGCAGCACTCAGTACATAGTCGGGGCTCCTTTTGCCTGGATTACTGCAGCAATGCGGCGTGGCATGGAGTCCATCAGTCTGTGGCACTGCTCAGGTGTTATGAGAGCCCAGGTTGCTCTGATAGTGGCCTTCAGCTCTTCTGAATTTTTGGCTCTGGTGTATCCCATCTTCCTCTTCACAATAGCCCACAGATGTTCTATGGGGTTAAGGTCAGGCGAGTTTGCTGGCCAATGAAGAACAGGGATACCATGGTCCTTAAAGCAGGTACTGGGAGCTTTGGCACTGTGTGCAGGTGCCAAGTCCTGTTGGAAAATTAAACCTGCATCTCCATAAAGTTGGTCGAAGCATGAAGTGCTCTAAAATGAATTATGTAAAATGTAATTATGGTCAGCTGTTCTCCCACCTGTTGTCACTCCCCTCATTAGCCCTTGTGTATTTATTGTCTGTTCTTGTCTTTGTCGGGTCCTAAGTCATTGTTTACATCCAGGTGGATGTGTCTGCTCAAGTTCAAGTTTCCAGTTTTCGAGTCTTTCGAGTTTTCACATTTTCATGTAGCTGGTTCCAGAGCAGCCTCGTCTAAGTTGTAAATAAAGATTAAGTACAAATTCAGCTCTTGCCTTCCGTCCTGCTCTGAGGTCCTCCCTGCCTTGCCTGACGCAGCAGCCGTGACAAAAAAAGTGGATTTTGCACGATATGTCTCCTTCAAAGCCCCTACTCTTACTTCCACTCTCTTGGCTTTTCTTCTCTTTTGCTACTTCCAAAAATGCCTGCCCCCTCTCCTGGATTTCTGTCTTTGGCCAACACTAGCAGGTGATGGTCAACAGCACTGATGACTGCTGTTAACCCAGACCCCAACCGATCTAGTAAGGATATCTTCCGGATTATCCATGTTTGATTTGGCAAAGAATTTGTGCCGGATGAACTTTCTGATGTGACTCCCCTCATTTATCTGGGTTTTGAACCGACACTTGTACAATGGCTTGTGAAATTGAAAATTTTAAGATTCTGCTCTTCTCTGCGCCAAGATGACCTGGATGAGTGGAAGGCTCCATAATATCATGTTTTATCTCAGTATAATCTTTTAATACTCTTGTATTACTATACAAGTTATCTTTGCACAGAATATTCTGATTGTATTCTGTGACCATGGCTAGTAGATACTGTTTGTTTTGATTGTTTGATTTTGATTGTTTGTATTGATTGTTCCTACAAATTATTCTATGCTTGTTGTTATTCTTTGTTAAATGCCAAACAGACTGATGATGCACTCAAATGAAAACCTGAAAATGACAACCTATTTGTGTGAAAATTGATTTATTTCAGATGTCAGTCAAATGGGATCTCTTGGCTGATGTGGGATAGCTGTAGCTCAGGAGGTACAGCAGGTCATCTACTAATCCAAAAGTTGGTGTTTGATCCCTGGCTGCTCCATTCTGTGGGCCAAAGTATCCTTGGGCAAGGTCCTGAATCCAGAGTTGCTCTCCGATGTGTTCATTGGTGTGTGAACAGAAAACACTCAGGTGTAGAAAAAAGTGTTTGTATGAATGAATGTGAATGAGAGAATGATGTATAAAGCACTTTGAATGTTCAAGTAGAGTACAAAGGTGCTATATAAGAACCAGTCCATTTACCATGTGCATTCTAGGGTTGACATGGTGGTGACTGATCATCCTGGAAGGAAGTCTTTCTGGCCTCAAAACTCACATAGTTGAGAGAAGAAAGGGGCTACCATCTCCCAGACCATCTCCACTGGGAGAACAGGAACAGGGGAGAGAGCTTTAATAAATTGTTATAATTTAGGGTATGGGAAAAAAACAAAAACAAACAAACAGGACAATGATTGTTTCCCCATAATCACCTCTGATCTAGGGTCATTACAGGGCTGAGTAATGACACCCGGTTACGCCAATCGGAGGTCACTAAAATTAATATTGAATTGGTGTGTAACTTTGCAAAAACAATGTTAGACTCCCGCTGGCTGTCTGAGTGGTGTCCAAAAAACCTCTTGATAGATAATGGTGAAAGTTTCTGAGGAAAACCTGGTCTTTTTAGGAGAAACGGTATCCATCCCACTCTGGATGGAGCAGCTCTCATTTCTTGAAATCAAGCCAAACTTATTAACCCTTCCAGGAATGAGACCAGGAAGCAGAGTTGTAGTCTTACATGCATCCTGTCATGCCCCATAGAGATGGTGCCTGCTCCCAGACCACCAAAAAACAAACCAAAAAACAATTTAAGGATAAAAATTCACAAAGAAAGAAAATATATAGCATGCTCAACTGCACAAAATAGTAAAACATCTCTGTCCATTAGTGAATTATTTAATAATTGATCAATATATTGATCAATTCCTTCCTTCCAGACACCTGGTTTTGCCAAAAGTATTCACTCATCTGCCTTCACACACAATGTGAGTGACATCTCATTCTTAATCCATAGGGTTTCAGCTCTTCTGGATAGGCTTTCCACAAGGTTTAGGACTGTGCTTATGGGAATTTTTGTGAGGTCAGACACTGATGTTTTATGAGAAGGCCTGGCTCGCAGCCTCTGCTCTAATTCATCAGAGGAAATGGCAACTCACTTATTTAGAAGATTTTCGTTTAATCTGGAAAAAGAATTGGTTGCTCTATAAAAAAAGAAACCCTAGCTAGGACATCTTACTATTCATCACTGATTGAAGAAAATAAGAACAACCCCAGGTTTGTTTTCAGCACTGTAGCCAGGCTGACAAAGAGTCAGAGCTCTGTAGAGCCCAGTATTCCTTTCACTTTAACTAGTAATGACTTCATGGATTTCTTTACAAATAAAATTTTAATCATTAGAGGAAGTTATTCATCACCTTCCAACAGACCTATCATTATGTGCATAAATGATTTAAATGATGGTGTCAAGAAGCACAGTTATTTTATGACCCTGACCAAGAAGCTCATTGAGTACCTTACAGCAGTATAATATTTCCACTTACTCACTCTTATAATGTGTCAGTAGATCTTTATATGTAATTCTTTGTTTGCACAACTTTAAATATAAAGTCTATACAAAATATTTTTAATTGATTTTGAAATATCTTCAGTAAGCCACTTTTTCTGAATTCCCACATCACTTTTTATAATCATTTCATGGTGGAGGTTACTTCATCAATTAAAGCAATATATGCATCTGGGTCTTTGCAATTGAAAATGGAATACCATGTTTTAGCTTTAAGACTTCTAGATAGATTTTATCAAGCATTTTTCATTCAGTATTTTGCTTTCATTTTTAAATGATTTTTTGAAATTGATCTTTTTAATGAGAACCAATAAATAATAATAGTAATAGTAAAATGATCTTTAATATCATAAAGAATTACACCAGGGTCAATACAAGCATGGCACTGAACAGGCGTGGCTTCCAATCTCACTGTACATTCTGTATAATGACAACAAAAGCATTCTATTCTATTATGAATATTTGTGATATTATCAGTGATTGACTTGCTAGATTCTCTTTCTGCAGTGAATGTATTTATAGTAGGAATAAAAGATGAAGCATAAACAATAATAAAAAAAATATTTTATCCATTGATCGATATTTGTAATATCAATGTTAAAATCAGGAAGTACAAAACAATTTTTATTTGTCTTACCTATATATATATACTTATATACTTATAGTTTTTATATATATATATATATATATATATATATATATATATATATATATATATATATATATATATATATATATATATATATATATATATATATAGTTATATAAGTATATATATATATATATATGTAGTTATATAAGTATATATATATATACACACATATATGTATATATACACACATATATATGAGTATTATAGCATAGTATAGTATTCATCATCAACAAGAAAATATCACAAACACAGAATGCCACGTATTCACATAGAAGCACACTCCACCACATGATCTGCCTAATCCATTTCTATAATATAATGTATAAACAGTAAAAAAAATATCCACATATGTTCTATTATGAAATGAGGTCACACTGTAGCCAGTTACACAAAAATATGGTCCAGAGTGCCAACGGGCTATTAGATGATCATGATAGTTGGTCATGCTTCAAATACTTTAATGAACCATCTTTGTTTTATGTTTTAATTTATCCGCTATATAACATGTACAGTTTAACTTCTCGCTGTCATCAAAGTAATGCGGTTCCAGTACTCTGCAGTTTTTCTGACAGATTATATGATTGAGATACAGAGTATCTAAATATTTCAAATAGACTATCCAATGTCTGATGTCAAGAAAATTGAAGACCATACTAATAAATCCCCTTTCTAATAATCCAAACATCTGAAATCAAAACTAAGGTATTACAATTTAGAAACAAAGAGAAAAAAAGAACAAGAAAAGGAAAACAAATAAACTCAAAGACACAAAGAAGAATTCAGTACCTGCCATAGGGAAAAGAACTGATCAATCTTCAATGAAAGATCGTACCAACAACAATAATAATAACTACAACAATTCACTACCTCTAGTAGATTAATTATGAATATATTGTCGAGGAGGTATAGATGCTTTCGTCCTGTGTTCATGTAATTGCCAATCACAATCAAGCTTAATGAAAATGCAGCTTCTTGGCATCACATGGTTTATTGAAAACATATCACTGATTTGAATTTTCAAACAATTAAAATACATCCATCCTGAGTCCAGCTGGCTGCAAGCTCATCCTTAAATCCTTTGCATACGTTGTCCAAGAGTTTCACCCTTTTTGCAGTTAAACTTTCCAGGATGTACATCTTTGGTGTTAACCCCTGTTTTTTGGACAATGGACCCAGTAATTGCCTTCTTGATCAAAGAGTCCACCAATATCTTGCTGATTTTGCAAACAAATTCACAATCCTGAAATAATGTGTCAATCTGCTTCATTAATGTATCTTTGGTATCAACTCTGGATACCATTTCTGGATATGTTTTTGCCCAGGTTTTTCCAATTAAACTTTACTCATGGGTTTCCCATCATTGATGTCATGCTGAGTTATTTGCTTGATAGAAGCGTTGCAGTAAAAGTCTTAGTCTGTAGTTGCCAGACAGACAAACCTTTGTTAGGTTAGGTTACAGAACGGAGACAAATTTAAGTATAGGGGCAAATTTAAATCATAATAATTGTTGGCCGATCTGAATTTGGATTAGCACCACCCGTCTCCTTTTGATGAGATCATCATTAGTCAGCTCACTTCAAGGTTTGTGCATTTTCAGAATAACTCCAGGTGATCAGCATGATGGGCTCGACCCAGGGGAGCGACAAACGACAGCGACAAATAGCTCTCATGGCCACTGGGGTGAAACCCAGCACAGTGACGGCAGCTTTGCGAATCGCACTCTCGCGTCACTCGTCTCCAAGAAATTTGATTGGTTGTGAACTTGGAGGGATTTTGACATTTTCAAAGCAGTCCGTATCAGACAAGGCAATAAAGATGAAGAGTCAGAAGATTTACTGGAACTGACAAATCTTGCTGTTAAGTCTCCTCTACAAAAGAAGCATATGTGTATCTCCATAATCACTGTGTGAAGTGTCATATAATATAGGAAAATCAAAACACAGCTAAAATGATGCTTTCCTCCATGTTGAAAGTGTCTGCAGACTGCAGCGTGTAGCTCATTGGTCAGTCAATGAAACCCTCGCTGATTGGTTTTAGAGCAATGCGACAGTGACAAAAGTTGAACATTTTTCAACTTTGTTGTGTCGTGTTGCCTGCCCACGTGTGCATGTCTACGTGTACGAGCTTGAAATTTCACATCCACAAGTTTCGCCAGTCGCTTAGCTGGAGGAGGGCAAGCGCTTGTCGCCTCATCGCACAAGCTCCATAGGAATGAATGGAGAGGGAGCGACATCACTCCCCGTGTGTTGAGCCCATGAGTCACAGCACATGTGAACGTCTCTTGGCATTGGTGTTGTTAACTGCTGCATGGCTTTTACTTTTAACCTCTTGCAAATGGGGCAAGCAGCAGTATTTTTATTTTTTTTGGCTCGAGGAACCCAATACTTTTCTCTTAGTTGCACTAAAGTGTGTCTCAGACCTGAGTGCATAACTTGTTCATGACTGTGTTGAATGGGCATCTCTGACAGTCTGTGAGTAGAAGGCAGCATCAGTGGATACTGTTGTCTAAAACTATTTGAATGTTGCGGCCTTCCCCTACACAAAGCAAACTGTTTCTATCAAGAAATGTCTTAAGATCTCTGCTCTTTCGAGCTGCTGCATTCATTTCCATTAACTCTCTGTGGTAGGTTTGCTCTTGTACATGTAAAATCCAATGTTTTTTAGCTTCTGCTATTTCCTCTGCAGTAAGATCTCATTGTCTGTTTGCCCTGGAGCAAGCGTTGTGCGCAAATCATTTAATCCAGTTTTTGGCTTACTGCAGTTTTCCAACTGCAACAGTGAATCTGGTTGTATGGTTTCAGGATTACTCAAGTGGACTATGACTTGTGGTTATTTAAGCTCAGCCCTTATTGTGGGTGCAGTGCTTGAAATGGGTAGGTGCTCACCTTGCAACCGGAAGGTCGTTGATTCGAGTCCCCTTCTGAGCGTGTGCTGTCATTGTGTCCCTGGGCAAGACACTTAACCCACATTGCCTAAAGTGTGAATGTGGTTGTGTGTTTTGTGGTGGTCGGAGGGGCCGTAGGCGTGAATTGGCAGCCACGCCTCTGTCAGATTGCCCCAGGGCAGCTGTGGCTACATTAGTAGCTTACCACCACCAAGTGTGATTGAGGTGTGAATGAATGGTGCTTGAAATTGTAAAGCGTCTTTCGGGGTCTTGAAAAGCGCTATATAAGACTAAGGCATTATTATTATTATTTCTTCTATACCGAACTCCCTAGAAAATGACTCTGTATTTGATGTATTCAGAAACTGGGGGGCAGCTCACCAGAGCTCCACTTTGTTCAGTTTTGAGGCTGGTGAGTGACTGCATCTCTGTAGCCATCTCTTCCAGTAATTCATGTTGCTTTGCCATTCCAGAGATTAAAGTGATACTGATAATCTAAAATTTTAACCATATCTGCCTCCAGCATGTCAACTGGTATCTGTTTTTCTAATTCCAGGAGATTCTTGGAATTCTTGGAATTTGGGTGGTTAGGATTAGTATGGCAGCTTGCAGCTGTGCAGCGCCTTCTTGAGCTCTTACACCCAACACCAACATTTTACCAACTGTTTGAAAGGGACAGTGTAGATACATAGAGTTCTCACTGTTATTAATTATGTAGGGGGAAATTTTCTGACACAAAGTCTTGGAGTTTTAAGGGAACCAATAAATGCAGAGCTCATTCATCTCGCTCTTCACCTCCTCATGTCTCTCTTTCTCATGCAGAGATTCATCTCTCATTCCTCCTCTCTGCTTCATTTCCTTCCTGTGGTTCACCCAAGATTGATGTTCCCCTCCTCTGATTGTGTTAATTACCCCTGTCCTGCTGCTGCAATGCATTATGCACAACAGACTCACAAAGCACCTGGGGGTGGGAGTGAAGGGTAAGGCCAGATTGCTATTCACTGGCCTCTTGATGCATGCTGGGAAATGATCAAATGCTGGTCGAGCAGTGGAGATGATAGCTGGCTTGTACTTGAAGCATTTTGCACCACTAGCAGATGATTGATGTGTTGACAGTGATAAAATGAGACCTTCCTCATTGTAGTAGTGTATGTCAAGCTGAAGATTGCTGTTCACCCTGTTGGATCTTACTAGAGTGTCAAATATAGCTTTGTGATGCAACAGAGATTGAACACTGCTCAAAAAAATTAAAGGAACATTTAGAAAACATCAGATCTCAATGGGGAACAATCATGCTGTATATCTATGGTGATATAGACTGGGTAATGTGTTAGGAATGAAAGGATACCATATTGTTTGATGTAAATGAAAATTTCCAATTAACAGAAGGCTGAATTCAAAGACGCCCCGAAAATCAAAGTTAAAAAAATGATGTGGAAGATGAGTCCATGTGGCTGAAATGTCATTGCAGTAGCTCAAAAATAATACTCAGTAGTTTGTATGGCCCTCATGTGCTTGTATGCATGCCTGACTACGTGGGGGCATGCTCCTAAAGAAATGATGGCTGGTGTCCTGGGGGATTTCCATCCAGATCTGGACCAGGGCACCTCTGAGCTCCTGAACAGTCAGAGATGCAACCTGCATTGGATGGACTGAAAGATAATGTCCCAGACGTGTTTTATTGGATTTACAGTACCAGGCAAAAGTTTGGAAATAGTTACTCATGTCCAAACTTTTGACTGGTACTGTAGGTCAGGTGAGCATGGGGGTCAGTCAGTGGTATCAATTCCTTCATCCTCCAGGAACTGCCTGCATACTCTTGGCACATAAGGCCAGGCATTGTCGTGCACCAGGAGAAACCCAGGACCCACTGCACTGCTGTAATGCCACAGTCTTAAAAAACTAATGAGCATGTGCAGGAACAAACAAAAGAAAATCCAAAGATGCAACAAACTGCAAGATCCACCAACGCTTGTCATTTGGTCCACATAATAGAGGAAAATGAATGGAAGACAGTCTTCAGCACTCACTCAAATACTGAAAGTGGCCTACACTTTCAGTATTTGGCCATACCTTTCAGACTTAACAAAGGCTTTGGTGAACAGTCTGCACCAGGATTTTCCACTTTGTTTTCGTTTACTTTGAGAACATCATTTTTTTCTGATCACTGTTGGACCATCAACAACATTTTCTCCAGGTACTTGAAAGACTGCTTTAAAACAAACATGTTTTTCCTTGTTACCTTTCTTCTGCAGAGCAAAATTATAATGTGATAGACCAAAAATTGCTAGCTTTGGAGGAGTGGAGAAATGAACTAGAATGCATAAGAACCTGGCCAACTCTTAAGCTGTTTTCGTTAACCTGGACACATGCACAGAACATGGTGGTAAGGTTGAATGAAATTTTATTCACACTCTCTGAGAGAGCTTTCCAGTCCTTTACTCGAGAAGCCAAGCTTTGTGTTACCGCTACCGATGAGACAATCTGCCATCGGCTCGATGGAAGATTCTATTTTTTAAAGCCAGGGTCTCAATCAGCATGATAGCCAACAGGTGAGTAACCTGGCACAGGGATCACAGGTGCTCAATTACAGGGGTGGAGACCACTCCTCTGATCCCACAGCTGGAGGGACAGCACGGAGCCTATGCACACACACACACACATACACACACTCACACACAGAGGCGGGGGAAGAAGGGAGGAGAAAGGGCAGGTCAGTCAGGAGGGAGGAGCCTGAAACCAACAGAATGAGCCCAACCCAGGAACCAGACCTCGTCCTTTATGTGGACTCTTCAGTCCAATCCCAGATCATTCATTGCACCTAGCACAGAACCCTGTGGAACTCCATAATTAACCTTAGTGTGTGAAGAAGACTCCCCATTTACAAATTGGAGTCTATTAGATAAATATGATTCAAACCACTGCAACACAGTACCTTTAATACCAACAGTGTGTTCTCATCTCTGTAGTAAAATATTTTGGTCTACGGTATCGAGCATTACACTGAGGTCCAACAGGACAAGCACAGAGACGAGTCCACTGTCAGAGGCTGTAAGAAGATCATTTGTAACCTTCACTAATGCTGTTTCTGTACTGTGATGAATTCTGAAACCTGACTGAAACTCTTCAAATAAACCGTTCCTCTGCAGATGATCAGTTAGCTGTTTTACAACTACTCTTTCAAGGATTTTGGAGAGAAAAGGAAGGTTGGAGATTGGCCTATAATTAGCTAAGACAGCTGGGTCAAGTGATGGCTTGTTAAGTAAAGGTTTAATTGCCACCACTTTAGGCCTGTAGTATATAGCCCATTATATTTAATGAACCCATCATAATTAAAATTGAATCATTAATTAATGATAGGACTTCTTTGAGCAGTCTTTTAGGAATGGGGTGTAATCAAAACTTTGATGGGTTGGAGAAACAAATTATTGAGTATCAATCTGAAAAAAAGACTAGGACTGAAAGGTGCTGTACATAGTGATATGTCTGTGGGATGGTTATTTACTTCAATCTCTGCATAGGGTCTTTATCTTACAGAAAAAACACCTTCAGGCAAATTTTTTTCTTTGGTGATTTGGTGGTATATAAATAAAATAGAACTGAATTTCATTTAATTCAACTGGAAATGTCCTAGTTTTACAGATGTTTTTCGGTTGTTTTCAAAGAGCAACACAGATAAATTAATATCTTCTTATGGGTTATCCACTTTACAGTGCACATTAGTGAGTTATACCAGGGAGTCAAGCACCTGTGATTTGAGGAGCCACAGTATCCAGGGTCATATGCAGTGAGGCTGTAACACTATTAATAGATAATCGACCTCTGTGGGAAAGAGTTTACATAGCTGCTCTGCATTGTGCTGGCACATGGCACTGAAGATAACAGTGGAGGAATTACATCCTTGAACTTAATTACTGCACTTTCAGAAAGACATAGACTGTAATGAAATGTGTTATCCACTGCTGTGTAATCCACTATGGTACCTTTAAATGTTATTAAGAAATAACCAGACAAAAGAGAGTTTTCAGACAATATTGTAGTGTCCCGTTTCTATGACATATGTCAGAACAACATTCAGAGTATGATTCATAAACACCATATGTCAAAAAAGTCATTTGTGCCCCCCGCCAGTCAACTGATGAGGGTGTAATAAAACTGTCATCATTTTATGAAAGTCATACATTTTATGACAAGGCCTGAAGTTATAATAATTCATAATGGAGTTATAATATTTAATAATACAATTATTACATATTATTGTCTTATGATCAAATGGTTAGTTTTCATACTTTTCTTTTTGTTGAATTGTAATGGTAAATGTTCTTATATAGTGCTTTTCTACTGTAGCTGAACACTCAGAGCACTTATACAACACGTGTGCATTTACCCATTTACACAAACGTTCATGCAAGCACTGTTTTCTATATCAAAGTACTTTCTATCTAACATTCATACTCTGACGGTTGCATCGGAGACCAACTAGTGGTTCAAATAACACATCCTAGATCTGAATGAATGAAATATTCTCATTGAATACTTTGTTCTGTACAAAGTTAAATGTGCTGACAACAAAATCACACAATGGAAATCAACTGTATTAACCAATGGAGGCCTGGATTTGGAGTCACACACAAAATTAAAGGTTAAAAACACACTACAGGCTGATCCAACTTTGATGTAATCTCCTTAAAACAAGTCAAAATGAGGCTCAGTATTGTGTGTGGCCTCCACGTGCCTGTATGACCTCCCTACAATGCCTGGGCATGCTCCTGATGAGGTGGAGGATGGTCTCCTGAGGGATCTCCTGGGGAACGGGCGGGCCAGTCCATAGCTTCAATGCCTTCATCTTGCAGGAACTGCTGACACACTCCAGCCACATGAGGTCTAGCATTGTCCTGCATTAGGAGGAACCCAGGGCCAACCGCACCAGCGTATGGGCTCACAAGGGGTCTGAGGATCTCATCTCGGTACCTAATGGCAGTCATGCTACCTCTGGCAAGCACATGGAGGGCCGTGCGGCCCTCCAAAGAAATGCCACCCCACACCATTACTGACTCACTGCTAAACCGGTCATGCTGAAGGATGTTGCAGGCAGCAGATCGCTCTCCACGGCATCTCCAGACTCTGTCACGTCTGTCACATGTGCTCAGTGTGAACCTGCTTTCATCTGTGAAGAGCACAGGGCGCCAGTGGCGAATTTGCCAATCCTGGTGTTCTCTGACAAATGCCAAGCGTCCTGCACGGTGTTGGACTGTGAGCACAACCCCCATCTGTGGACGTTGGGCCCTCATACCATCCTCATGGAGTCGGTTTCTAACCTTTTGTGCAGACACATGCACATTTGTGGCCTGCTGGAGGTCATTTTGCAGGGCTCTGGCAGTGCTCCTCCTGTTCCTCCTTGCACAAAGGTGGAGGTAGCGGTCCTGCTGCTGGGTTGTTGTCCTCCTACGGCCTCCTCCACGTCTCCTGGTGTACTGGCCTGTCTCCTGGTAGCGCCTCCAGCCTCTGGACACTACGCTGACAGACACAGCAAACCTTCTTGCCACAGCTCGCATTGATGTGCCATCCTGGATGAGCTGCACTACCTGAGCCACTTGTGTGGGTTGTAGAGTCCGTCTCATGCTACCACGAGTGTGAAAGCACCACCAACATTCAAAAGTGACCAAAACATCATCCAGAAAGCATAGGTACTGAGAAGTGGTCTGTGGTCCCCACCTGCAGAACCACTCCTTTATTGAGTGTGTCTTGATAATTGCCAATAATTTCCACCTGTTGTCTATTCCATTTGCACAACAGCATGTGAAACTGATTGTCAATCAGTGTTGCTTATTTTTGCCTAAATCATCACTTTTTGATGTTTCGTTGAGTTTTTCTGACCAATGACAAACATAACTGGAGTTACTGTGTATGTAGCTGAAATATAAAAACGTTAATTTTTGAAAAGATAAAATAGATGGATGAAACTTAAGATTTGCTATTCAGACATTTTGAACTGCAAAATGAACTTCAAATCAGTAGTGCTATTCTCTTCATTCATCCATTTCAATTAAATTTAATAAATAGAAACAATTTAAAAGCAAATGAAATAGAAAAATATTTTTGCACACAAGCTTCCTCATGTTTAGGTTACAATGTAATATTGTGATTTATGCTATACATTTCTTTAAATTTTGGTGCTGTGCAAAAGTCTTGAGCCACCCATCATGTCTTTGCATTTTGCACAGGAGAAGCCATGTTCTTACCTACGGTAATTTTTTTAAGTGCTCCCTAGGCTTCATGAAGGTCTTTCTAAGTTGTTCTTTGGAAATTGGCTGCTTTTTAAAATCATTTTCATTGCCGTCCTTGTACCTGAAGAGGAATTTTTTATTTTTTTTTAAATACTAAGTTTTTTATGGAGTGATAAATCCAAATTGGAAATTTTTGCTCAAATTTTCATCAGTAAGTATGGAGGTCGGGAGAGTATTTGGGAAAAGGTGTTTGTATTGTAAATGTGACTGAGTGCAGCTAAACTGGTAGTTCCAGAGACCCCCGCGATAGGTGAAAATCCACAACGTAGCGGCGCTATATTTTTTTTATTTACATATATTTTAAGGCTTTATGAACCTTCCCCACTCTCTTACTACAATGTGAATGATGAAGATGATGAATCATGTAGCTGTGCAGTACTGATGCTGAAGCCGGAAAGTCTTCAGGAGGTTCCTGCATTTTAAGATATTGTTTCCTGTAAATGTTGTGCGGTTTGTTCCTTGCAGTCTGCTGATGATACTATACAAGCTGTCATCACTGTTGATTAGAAAATGACAATAAATTATATAGGAAATATATAAAGCAGGCATCAGTTAATAAGTCCTTGATTCCTTATTTAAAAACTAAAATATTATTTTTTTCAGTCTCCCGTGGTCTTACAGTATGTATACAGTAAATGAGACAAATGTAATGTGATAAAATATTTTGTAGTTTGTGGTGGGGGGCTGACGATCATGGCCTGTGGGGGCTGGGAGATCTGTTTGCACTGACATTAAGAAATCTGAAGACTTTGGTTGAATGCTAATGCTGTGGTAATTCTCTCATACCTGCCAGCAGTTTTTGCACCAGAAATAAACAAATAACCACTGCAGTATCAGACGGGACACTTTTTGCGTGACATTTATCTGTTGTTGCATTTGGTCCCTTTCACAGTGAAGCACAGCATTAAAGTCACACAGAGGTGATAAACTAACAAGTGCACTGAGTAATGCTGAAAGTGCATGACTGTGATTGTTGCTGTTATGGCTGTTAATTTATTTGGAAAGCCACGCGTCAGTGGCACAGGATTATTCCCTGTAAAGGCCAAATCTTTGGGTCCCTGCTGTACAGTAGTAGGGTACAAGATGGCTAGAATCACAGATGTATGGCACTTTGATAAACAGAGTGATACCATAAAAGGCAAGTAGCTAAAGAGAGTTTAAAGAGTTTTTTGGGGAAATTTGGTCAGAGAAATAATCTGTGACACGCAGAGCAGTTAGTGAGCCTGACATATTTTGTAAAAACTGTTTAGGAAAATTGTGAACAAAATCATTGAAAACATTGTATGGATTCATTATTCCAACATTTTTATGCTGATCTGCAAAAGAAAAATAGAAGCATTAAATTCACTGGAGGCCTGCCTGATTATGTGAAAGCAGCTCTTTCACCAGAATCTGTCATGGAACAGCTGCGTGGCAGGCAGGAAAGAGGACCCCAAAGCAGGATACGCCAAACGGAAAGCTTAAATTAACTTAAAGCTTTATTTACTCAGGTGCAGAACAGAAGGCAGGGCTGAACAGAACCAGTACAGATTGACCACAAAATTACTAGACTTAGAGTCCAGATATAAGGCAAAAACAGGACACACAGCAGGAGAACAATGATGAGGGCGTGACAACACGCAGAGAAAACAGAGGCCTTAAATACACAAGAGGATAATGAGGGGAGAGAAAACCGCTGGGAACACAGGTGATGCTAAGTACTTTGACAAGACCAGGGGAAGCGAAACTGAACACAACAGACAAGGACCGGATGATTGATCAAAATAAAACAGGAAGTCAGAAGGGGGAACAAAGACGCAGGCTGACACCGGGAAACACAAGGAACTAGAAAACCAAACATAACCAAACCCCACAATCAAAAGAACCCCAAAATAGACAAAATAAAACAAAAACAAAACAGTCAGGGTCAACAGGACCCTGGACCATGACAGAATCAACCGTGCCATTTTTAAAACCCAACAGCAAGAAAATGGAGGAACGCAAAGCACGGGGAGGCTTAGTTGGATGCACAGGCTGACAGTTTGCAGCAGTAGTTTTGCAACAAGAGAGCCATCTGAAACGCACACACAGCATACATATTTTAACCCTATACTGCCAGGTGATCACTGATGAAGCACCTGTTACCATCAGCGCTGTTCACGGCTAGTACGGGCAGTACTAGCCGTGAACAGCTGGTTAACACCAAGCGCTGAGGCTGCTGCTCAAAGGAACTTTGAATTACCATAATTACACAACTGATTGTCCTATTGGAAAAAATTCAAACAGTTTCTGAAAGCTGAGAAACTGCACTTCACACCAATCTTAGGATTATTACGGTAATTGTTGCTAGAAATACAGGAACGGCGGCACTTTTGAAATACAGTACACTGAGTCGAATACGACACATTCTGCAGCATAGGGTTAACAGTCTTTTTTAATGACTTCATAGCTAATGAAGTAAGGGCAAAGTAAACAAAAGATGTCTGCCTGCTGCAGGACACAGCTTTTAAGAATATGGCCTCCTATGTCATCATGACCTGGGCTTTTCCTCTCCCTAGTCTTCTAAGAGATTAAAAACAGTTCCACTATCAATGTATACTCTGACATCTGAGAGCACATTTTTAAAACCACAATGCTCCTCAGTAAAATCATAAATACTAATCAGTTGTAAGAACAGTTAAAACCATCAGACAACTTAAAAGCAGGCAAGGAATTAAAGGAAATTAAAGGCCACTGATGTGAATGTCAGCAACAGACTTTGTCAGGGTGGCCTGAGGGCCCGATGTTCTCTAGTGGGCCTTGTGCTCACTGCCCATGGAGGCTGATTGGCATTTGCCATAAAATACTGAAATTGGCAAGTCCACCACTGGTGCCCTGTGGTTTTCATAGATGAGAGCAGGTTCACCCTGAGCACATGTGACACATATGAAAGGGTCTGGAGAAGTTATGGAGAACGTTATGCTGCCTATAACATCGTTCAGCATGACAGTGGGTCAGAAATTATTTTGGGAAGCATATTCACGGAGAGACACACAGACCTCTACTGCTAGGCAATGGCACCCTGAGTGCCATTATATATGGGGATGAAATCCTTCAACCCATTTTTAGACGCCATGCTGGTGCAGTGGGTCCTGGGTTCCTCCTGGTGCTCATGTGGTGAGAGTATACAGGTGGTCCCTTATGGATGAAGGGAATTATACCACTGACCGGCCTCCATGCTTGCCTGACCTGAGTCCAATAGAACACCTCATTATGTTTTAGTCAGTCTGACAAGGACAGATTGTACCTCAGACTGTCTAGGAGCTCAGTAATGCCCTGGCCCAGCAAGTGCCAGCTGCACTGGGTTTGTCACTGGGCTTTGCTGTGGTGTTTGAAAAGTAGAGATTGGCTTTTGAGGCTTGCAATTTCAGCTCCATTTTGGAATGTCAGCATTTCACTTTGAAGAAAAGTAGTGATACTGGATATTTTTACTGTATTCCACCAGATCCAACCATTTTCCATTGTTGACCAATGCAAACAATTCTTGTTTTTTTTCCAACTTATATTATGGAGTCGTGTGACTGCCAGGGAACCCTAAGAATTTGTGTTGTGTGTGTGTGTGTGTGTGTGTGTGTTCCTTCTTTTTTAGGCCTGTGCACAACTAGCACACACCTTTTCCTTCTGGTCAAGCTGGTGGCAGCAGTGGCAATGGCAGTGTTGGTGGTGTAACTCACTGCTGTGGTGGTGGCTGCGAATCAAACAGAGATGAGACAACAGCTCTGCGTGTGTGCAGACACACACGTGTGTGTGTGTGTGTGCACGTGCATGCGTGCAAGAATCTGTAAATACAACTGATCATTTTAGGGGTGAAAGAAGTCATCTTTGAGGGATATGTTTCATGTGTCTTTGAAGAGGTGCTTGAGTAAAGTCATGGCCTCCCACCTGTGCTGTACTTAACAACAAAATCAAAAACAGCTGTTAGCATCTATGCACCTGGCTGCTTTCACAGCCAAAGGTAAACATGCAGCTTGGCTGAGGGGTCATTTCATTAGTGAGCAGAGAAAGAGAAAGACCTGGAGCAAAGAGAAGAGACATTTCAGTGCAGAACAGGCTTTAGAAAGGGTCATGCAGCCTTTATCTGTCAGCAAGCTGCAGAACTCATTTGAAGAACTCACAAGCTTCGAGGGAGAGTCTCACACCAACTGCTCACTGAAGTCCTTCACCTCTGTGAGTGCCTCTGACCCTTGCTCTGAAAGTGAGAGGACACTGGGTATCCTGCCCATCACAAGAATGGGTAAGTCTGGTCTCCATCTTATGCCAAGATGCTGCACTACATTCAAGCACCCACCGGCATGGTGCCTGAGCCTACAAGATATGCCACATCAAGAATTCACAATGTGCCTTTTTTTTTTTACCTTTTCTTGCATCCTTTTTTAACTCCTGGCTGCTCGCCAAAGTATCCTTGGGCAAGATACCGAACCCCAAGTTGCTCTCCGATGCAACTGTCGGCGTATGAATTTGTGTAAATTTTAGATAGTAAGCACTAAGCTGTAGAAGAAAGTGCTTGTATGAATGGGTATCAATAGGTAAATGCAAACGTGTTGTATAAAGTGCTTTGAGTGCTCAGCTAGAGTAGAAAAGTGCTACAACTAGTCCATTTACCATATATTCCATTGTTCACTCCTGGCTTGATCCAGCTGATTTTCCAAAATGACTAACAGACCACTTAATAATAATTTTAAAAATGTCAAAAATTGACAAAAAAACCTTATAACCTAGAAACTATGGTTCTTTCTTAGAAGTGTGGTGTGTATTGTTAACATATACTGTCGAAAGTACCATATAAGGATTTAAAATGTATCACTTCAAGGTCAGGAGATTGATCCAACAGTCAAAGTGAAAATAATGCTATATAGCACTATGTTTTAAATCTATGTTTCTTACTGTGATTCTTTGTGTGGTGTTCAGCTTCAATAATGGGGTGCCTTGAATTTTTTTATTTTACACAGTCTCTTGTCTGCTGCCAGCTTTTCCTTAGATTTGCCTCTTTAGTGCCAAACAATTTTAGACTTTTCTGGGTCCATTCCATATTTAATAGGTAACATTGGTCCAACTAATTTAGATGAGCACAGGTGGTTTTGAATTAATCTTGTTCAGTATAGTACAGGACACCACGGTTCAGGAATTAGTCTACTTAATTGCCAAAAGCATTCACTCACCCATCCAAATCATTTAATTTGTTTGTTCGCATGATTTCCATGGCCACAGATATATAAAAATCAAGTAACCAGGCATGCAAAATGCTTCTACAAACATTTGTGAAAGAATGGGTCACTCTCAGGAGCTCAGTAGATTCCAGCATGGTACCGTGATAGGATGCCACCTGTGCAGCAAGTCCTGCTGTGAAATTTCCTCACTACTATATATTCCACAATCAACTGTTAGTGGCATTATAACAAAGAGGATGTGATTGGTAATGACTGTGACTCAGCCACGAAGTGGTAGACCATGTAAAATCACAGAGCAGGGTCAGCGGATGCTGAGGCCCATAGTAAGGCAAGGTCACCAACTTTTTGCATAATCAATTGCTACAGTCCTCCAAACTTCATGTGGCCTTCAGATTAAGTCAAGAACAAAGCACAGAGAGCTTCATGGAATGGGCTTCCATGGCCAAGCAGCTGCATCCAAGCCTTACATCACCAAGTGCAATGCAAAGCGTCAGATGCAGTGGTGTAAAGCACGTCACCACTGGACTCAAGCAGTGGAGATGTGTTCAGTGGAGTGATGAATCATGTTTCTCCATCTGGCAATCTAAGAGACAAGTCTAGGTTTGGCTGTTGCCAGGAGAACGGTATTTTCTTTTTTTGGGCCTGTCATGTCCGGCAGTTTACGCAATCAGAATGATGGTCCAATTGCGTTGCTGCTGCCAAACATATTTGCTTTTACAAGAAGAGCTCTATAAGTTTCTATAGGCTATTCTTGTTATTTATATTTTATTTCATTTATTCTTGCCAGACCTGACAGGCAGGAAGAAGAGGAAAGAAAGAAGTATAGAGAATAGAGAAAAGAAAAAAAATAGATAGGGACACATACATACACACCTATGAATACATGCATATATATATATATACACACACACACACACACACACACACACAGGCTTGTTGTGGTTTGTAGTTATGTGTGTGTTTCTCCGTCATGGAACGTACTCAATAATGAGGGCAAAAAGCCGCAAGCACCCCCATCCGGATCCAGAGGCAAGCAGGTATAGACCCAGGGGACCCAGGCCATCCACGGCCCACCAGGAGCGCAGAAGATCCGAGGCCACACATCCCTATGGCAACCATGCGCACCCCCCAGAGAAGGAAGGAGGGAGACCCTAGACAGAGTCCCCACGGTCAACGGGTAAGAGCCTGGAGAGCCAGAGGCAACGAGCACCCCACCCCCCCGGGAGGCCGGCCCCACCCGCACGAGCCGAGAAGGCGGCCCCCAGGCCCCAGGCACCCGGGAGTCGCCCGACACCCAGCCAGGCCACCCCCCACGCCCAAGAAGCCCGAGCCACCCCAGGCCACAGCCGCCAAGGGAGCAGGCCAAAAGCCATGTCAAGACATCCAACCACGCATCCCAGGACCCCCAGGCACCCACAAACCAGGGGTGGCAGTGACGATCAATGGGGAGCAGCGGAGAGCGGTAGTGAGGGGGAATCCCACCCTCCGCAACCGTATCCACAGAGGCCAGGGCAGGCCGCAGACCCAGGGCCAGCTGTCTATACATGCACGCAGAACGGTATTTTCTGACTGCAGAGGAAATTGTTTTTGCAAAGTCACACACGATTCAATATTAATTTTAGTGACCTCCGATTGGCGTAACCAGGTGTCATTACTGCCGACGTGAATAACGATCTTACCAAATCTATGATTAGCCTTAGCCAGCAGTTTCAAATTTCCATGAATGTCGCCTGCTCTGGCCCCAGGAAGACATTTGACTATGGTCACTGGTATTGCTAGCTTCACGTTTCTAAAAAAGATTCGCCAATAACCAGAGTTTGTTCCTCGGCGGGTGTGAAGAGTAGAGAAAAATGGTTAGAGACGTGAACAGGTTGGTGGTGTACCCAGGGCTTCTGTTTTGGACTATGCTTCCTCCTCACAGTCACCCAGCCAGCCTGCTTTCCCTGCTGCTCGGAATTTACTGGGGGGGAGCTAACGGCGGCTAAGCTACCATAGACCATGGTAGCTTAGCCGCCGTTAGCTCCCCGGTTAGCACCGACTACAGGGGCCTGGCTAGCTATAGGATTTTCCAGGGTGCGGAGCCGAGTCTCCAATTCAGAAAGCCTGGCCTCCAGAGCTACAAACAGACTACATTTATTACAAGTACCATTACTGCTAAAGGAGGCCGAGGAGTAACTAAACATGTGACACAGAGCAGGAAAGTGCAGGAGGGACAGGAGAGGAAGCCATGCTGCTAGTGAGTCCGCTAAGAGCTAAGCTACTAATTGCGCTAAGCTAGCAAATTTCTAAAAATGAATAAAGTGAATAAAGAGAATAATGGTGATTAAGCAAAGACTGTGCTCTATATAAAGCAGGTGAAGATTACACTGAAATATGTAATTATCCAGATAAATCGAGGTATACAGATTATTAACCAGCTAACAGACACCAAAACACCACTGTGCTCCGAAACAGGAACAGGAAGTGATACAATATCGCAGTGAGACCCAACACCTGTAACTAAAGTAATACATAGATTTGCAGAATCCTCTGGGTCAACTAGCATAAACTACCTTTCTGATGAAAATGGTACAGTGGTCCACATTATAGTAATCTATGACAATGACCCAGTTCTGTGAAAGTCTGTCATCATTCAAAGGGACTTTGTGGAGGTCGCCCAAGAATTGCTGATGAAGTTCCTGGTAATGTTTGGAGTGATCGATGCACTGCACCTACACTACTACAGTTAACCCAAAGAACTGATCAACACTGTATTCAGAGTACAGTGATCTGGAAGCTGGTTAACGGTAAACCAGTTAACTAGCCAAGAAAATACTGTTGAATTGAAGAAATGTACTTAAGCTGTTAAATTTAGCAGAACTTGCTTTTGAGTTTCCAAAGTCCAGATGTTTAACTTTAATTTAAAAGGATTAATAATCTGAAAAAGTGACTGTTGTACTTAGACCTTTTAAGTTATGTCAGCTTATTCCCATGAGAGACACAGTTGAAAACTTTAAGCAATAATTACTGAATATTTTTTAATTTAATTATTAAATAAGTTATATGGTGGAGTTCGCATGTTCTCCCCGTGTCTGCGTGGGTTTCCTCCCACAGTCCAAAGACATGCAGTTACTGTATGTTAGGTTAATTGGTGATTCTAAATTGCCCATATGTGTGAATGGTTGTCTGTCTTTCTGTGTTAGCCTGTGACAGGCTGATGACCTGTACAGGGTGTACCCTGCCTTTTGCCCTATGTCAGCTGGGATAGGCTACAGCCCCCCAGCGACCCTGAAAAGGATAAGTGGAAGAAAATGGATGGATGGATAAGTTAGTTTTATTGTAGCCAAAAGGTGCATGTCAAATGTAATCAAAATACTGAAGTTCTGATAAGCTCTAACTTTTAAATTCATCAAATTAAGGCAGTCAGTTGCCTTAATTTTTTTGAGTTCTGCTAACATTTTTGAACTTGCAGTGTAGAGAACTATTAAAGGTACCACTGCTGTGACTGTGACTTTTAAATGAATAAATTTTCACAAAGGAGTCAGATGTGCTTTGGTGTCAAGAGAAAACATTATTATAACAACATGATAAAGGTCTATTTTAACTTCTTTTGTTTTGCATTAGAACGATTTTTTTGGTCAACACAACATCTAAGCAGCAAACACTCCACAGCTAAAAGGTAGAGGAGTAAGCATTTAGCATATTAAAGCTGAATGACATTTGCATTTTTTAAGTGGAAAGGGAAAGCAGTTTATAGTCACTTTACTTACTGTTCTAAACTGGATCGCAAATGATGTCACCCTTGGGGCCTAATTAAACTCTGATAAAAAGAAATCCTGGTTTAATTACTTCCTTAGTGGTAAAGCTTTATGCACTTTCTGTGTGTGGTAAAATTTGCAGATCTTGCTCTTTCTCCTTAAGGTCAATGAAGAATTGGCCTTATTCTTTATCAAAAAGCACATCAAAGACTGAAGACATCTGTATCTGTGATTTAGGCACACTTTGATCTCTGGGGCAATAGCTGGAGTTTCCTAATTCCTTTCATTCTTTTGTTGTATTATTGAGAGGAAAGCAAGCAGTGTGTCAGGAGGTTATATGGCGATGAAGATGCTAGCAGAACCATGAAAGATGTATGGGATCTGTTTTTGTTTTGTTTTTTAATTACAGTTTTTAAAAGAGGAATTTAAATCTTTTCTACAGCACTTGACCAACTTAATCAGTTTAAATGAGGTTTTTTCTGCCCTGTTTACACAAGACTGCTGTCTGGAAACTGCCGGTATTTTTGGATGTTGACTGAGGAAAGGTGCCACGTTTTGTTGGCTCTCCGTCATTAGAATGCGCTGTAGTTGTCATGCCAGGGTGCTATATGGTGCTGTGACTTTAGGATGTTCCACTCTTTTATTAATAATAATGAGTTGCCAGAACAGCAAAATCAATATCATAAGCAAAGAACATAGAAACAAAAATATTGGGGTTATATAGCAAACATAAATAGATAGAAATGTCAACTGTTTGAGTCCTGGGAGATCTGCTTTATTCCTACTAATTTAAAGCTCTTG
>JAMQGT020005509.1:0-33840 GCA_024447675.2 Pterophyllum scalare
TGTGTTATGTCCTGTTACTGGTTCAGTTAGTATTGCTCACAAGGAGTCTCCATTTCCTTTTCTTACTTACTGTAATCTGCTCTTTGTTATCAGCCATGGTACGCTGTGATGTAGCTATATTTTGAAAACATGTCTACAACTGTGAAAGAAATTCCTCACCACTTGAATGGTTCCTGATGGAGGTACACGATAGCCCCTTTTCCCCAGGGACTCCAAGTTTATCACACCCTAAGAGAAAACACATGACAATCAAAAACAATCATACAGAAGTAATACACAGGTGCTAATATGGTTTCATCCCTAGGCTCAGGTATGCAGGTAAAAAAAAAAAGATAAATTATTAATTGACAGAGAAAGCAATCTTACCATATATGGTGAGGGAGCGTTGTCATCAGAGACACTGTAGAATGATACATCTACCGGTAAGGTCAGGTGACTGGGGCAAAAGGATCCGCTGGCTCCGACCTCTGCTGTGAAACCCTCCACTGTCCCTAAAGGCTCCAGGCGGTAGTTCAGCACACACTCCTAATGAGACAGAGTTGAATTTTAAAAACATTACTCTTACTTACAGCTTGACATACCTTTGATTAGGTAACCTTTAACAGCTATGTTTGTGCTTTTTTTTTTTTTTTTAAGATGTAAAATCTGCAGTACGATGAACAGTGGGGTTAATTCCCTTTGAAAATCTGATTGTTTATTGAGCCAAAAAGGTGAAGTGGACTTGAGCTTCTATCAAAAACAATGGCTGAAGAGAACAGATGATTCGGAGTCTGTTTGCATGCTATACCTCAAAGTTTCCCAGCAGGCTGAGACTGGCAGGTGGAGCGCTGGCACTGAACAGCTGCTGTGACTCATCCGTGTACCCATCTCTCTTTGGACACACCCTGTAGGGTTAAAAACACACATGCTGGATCAACTTGTTTTAAAATACATTATGTAAGAGCATCTAAAGGTATTTAGATGATACACGTTTTAGGTGAGATAAAGTGACCTCAGATTGGCTTCTCTCTGTGTGTAAACAAAGTGAGTACCTTGAAATACTTGTTACACTGAAATCCTAATTCATTAGAAGCACAAAGACAGACATTTGTGTGCACAGGTCACACATATAAACCTTACATATGATTTTTTTTCCATCAATAAAATGCGTTTGGCTAAATATGAACAAATAATATCATATAATGCCTTTTAAAAACCTAAACCAAACTGCTTGTTTAGCAGCTACAATGACCTTTCACCCTAGAATACCAAACTCTTCACACATCTGCTGCATAAAAAAGCAGCACTGAGCTCCACCCACATCTGCTGTGTGTAGGCAGAGCCACGAATCTCGGTGTATATAAAGTCAGTTCAGTACTGTCTGCCATTTTGAGCTGAATGTGTGCATTTCTAGATGCAGTCACAGTACAGCAGAGCTTCAGCAGGTGGCACTGTGAGAGGAAAAGTCAGCAGACCCAGCTCTAGCCTTATGTGAAGCTGCTATGGTCTCCTCTCTTCTCAAACAGCCATGCAGTGCTGATGCTTTATCTGAGGCTACTGTTTCTAAGGGTGTAATTAAATCTTCTCTAATCACAAGTACAATATAATCTCTAAACAAAATACCTCTATCCAAGACTTTTTCTTGATATTTGTTACCAATAGTAAAAACTGTAATGCTGCAAAGTGAGACAACAAAGTAGGTTTTAAAAATCATGATGAAAAGTATGAGTAACTAGATCCAGATGGTACTGTAATTAACAGATAATGTGGGAGGCAACTGTAAGATAAAAGGCTGCATTGTAACTAGTTAAAGTGCCCTGAACTTATCTTCTTGGACAAACAGAGTTGGAGAGTAGTAACTTTAATAACACAGATCCCAGGTAAGAAAGTGCATACCTTTTCCCAGAGGCCCAAGGCAAACCCTTACAGCCAGCCACAGAGGTGTCCAGGTCAAAGTAGCCTGTTTGACTTTTCCTCTGAGGAACCTGCAGCAGACACACAGGACATGATTAACACAGAGCAGGTGCTGCGGGTATGGTGGCAGCTGGTACAACAAGATTGAGATTGTAAAAGATATATATATATATATATATAAATTTTTTTAGAACATTTTAACTTAATGTTTTTAGATCACAGGATCGATAATGACAGAAAAAGGCACTGCATGAAACCCACAGCTATTAAAATACTTTCAAATAATGTGCGAGTTTGTTGATGGTGACACTTAAATGTGTGTGTGTATACATATGTGTGTTTGTGCAGTGCGTATGAATGTGTTAAGACAGGAATCTGATGATGAAACTTAATGTGGCAGATGAGATGCCTTATGTACCACATGTGTACGTTAACTAAAAAAAAAAAACTACTCAGTAGCCCAGCAGCAGCAAAAAAAACAAACAAAAACCAAACAGCTCTTTTAATCGCCAACATTTAAAGTACTGTTGTATTTTCACTGGAGAAGCACTGTGAGTAATGCTTCAGATGGAAACATGAGGTGGTGAGTGTGGTGTTATGACAAAGAATGGCATGGACTCTGACAGTGACTACTAAGCATGGCTAAAACATTAGGTAAGCATACATCTGACTCAAGTGTCTTCTCAGCAAATGTACAGCTTTGAAGACGAAAATAACGGTTTCATTTAGAAGATGCACGAAGCTACTGTGCATGAGTGCGCGTGCACTTTTCTTACAGGGCTGGAGAGCAGAGGCAGGCCGGTGCAGGGGTGGAAGGCCTTGGTTGCTGTAGCGTCTAATGAGTGGCGATTCTGTTTCTTCCAGCTGTTGCAGGGACGCAGAGGGGAGGGGCTTGGAGCTCGCTGGAGATGGAGAGGGAATAAATTAAAACAGCTTTCAAGTGGACAGGTGAACTGACATCTGCTTATTTCACAAATTCATTTGTGAAATAAGGGAGCACTTTTTTTGGATAAATGAACTTAGAAAAAAAAATATTGTTACAGGTGCACAGCAGATATAAAACTATCACCAGTTAGCATTGCTTAGCTTAGCATAAAGCCTGATACTTTACTGCCTCAACATCATCACTTTTCATTTGTCTTATACATGTAAGAGAGTGATTAGTACAGGTGTGACACCTGGAGCAATTGTTTATTACCAAATAGGCTATCACACGAGTGTATGGACAAACAATGCACATTAGAGAACGAAGTCTCTTACAAGGACAGAAGGAGGTGGAGTCATAGCTGGACTTGATGTGCTGGAGCATCCAGAATCCGGGGGTGCATGGTTCTCATCCTGGAGGTCAGGGGCCTGGGCTGATCTGCAGTTCTGCATCTGCATTTGCATTTGGGACAGAGGCTGAGGCTTGCTGTGGTCGTGGCTTCTGTTACAGTTCATGGTTGGGCTGGCATCATCGCAAGTCCAGTAAGAAAACTGGGCATACCTGGAGCTATTTTCAAGGATGGGGGAGGCAGGGGGGGATTCATGGCTGCTGGGTGTCCTGACTCTGAGCTTTTCCTGTGGGGGAGTTCGTAAACGCTGACCAGCCTGTGCGTGGCACTGGCCTCTGAATAAGGATTCTTCAAGTGTAGACTGAGCACCATTTTGGGCCCGGGTAAAATGGCATTCGGTGCCCCGATCGACTCGGGGCTTGTCTGTGCAAACAGGTGTGTGTGTGGCAGCTGTGTGCGTGCTGCCTCTGTGAGGTTCGTGGCTGGGTATGTGGCCGTTGGTGTAGCCATTGGTGGTAGTGTGTGAGGCCTGGGGGATGTGTGTGGTGTGTGAGTATGTGCGGACTGTGTGTGTCACTGTCGTTGTGTGAGTATGGTGCAGAGGGCTGCCGCTTCTGCTATGCCTGGGAGACAGAGCGGGGACAGACAATCTCTCCTGGATGAGCCTAGTAATGTCTTGAACTGCCTGGGCAATGAGGGAGCTGTCTGTCTCCCTCTCCCTGTCTATCTCCTTCTCTCTGCCTGTTTCCTTCTCCCCATTCCTCTCCTCTTCTCTATCTCTTGTCTCAGTCATTTTCAGCTTCCTGCAGGCTGCAGGTTTAGGGGAGGAGCTTTCCCATTTGCCAAAAGAAGTGTCAGTCACAGGTGTGTTGAATGGAGTGGGCCACACACGTCCCACAGACTCAAAGGGCGGTACCTCGGTCTCTTTGGTCTTACTGGCAGTTATATCATCATGGTTACTGCCCCACGTGGCTTTGGGAGGGTTGTCGGAAGCAAACAGGCCAGGAGGGAGTGGGGGTGCTGTGGGGTCACAGAAATTGAGCCTTTGTGCAATGCGGGCAATCACTTCCTGTCTTTCTTGCAGCAGGGAACCAATCAGAGGGTTTGTTTCGGGGGCAGCAGGCCTTGGGGAAGGGCAGCGGGGTGGCTCGGCCATGGAAAAATTCTTAAATGCTCTCAGAGGTTCAGGGATGGCATTCTTTGACCTCTCATTGTTGTTGGTACAAGAACCATAATCCTCTACCTGTGTGGGTTCAGATGAACCATTGAGGGTTGAGTACAGCCACTTCCCTGCTTTACTTGTGGGAAGTGGGGAAGGGGAGTGGGAGCGGGAGGGTGTGGGGGAGTGAGAGGGCCTGTGGAACAGTGGAGAGCCCTGACGTTGGGGGCTGTTGCCCTGTGGGAGCTCTCCGTTCTGATAAGAGTGATTTTCACCAGGCTCCTGGGTCTTCTTGCTGAATGGATGTGGCATAGATCTGTGAGGAAGACTGTTAATGGGGATGTTGTTGATGGGGAGATTGGGAATGGGTAAGCCATTGAGGAGAAGGTTGGACATGGAGTTGGAGCTCTTGCTGTATGTATTAGAGTTGTTTAGGAGATTGTCTTTACTGGTATCCTGGGTCTTTTTGAGTGTGGGCAGGCCACTATGGCTGTTAAGGTTTGGGCTGAGGCTGGGAGTCTTGCTGTAAAGTGGAGGAAGGCCAGTATGGATGCTGCAGGCCAGGGTGGGATAGGTGGGCTGTCTGGGGAGTGACTGGACACGGACCTGCAGCGCAACACTCTGGGAAACATTGGGGACTGGGAATATGTGCTCTGAAGGTGGCTGGGAAAACTGCCACACCAACTCTTCATCAGCTGCACTGATCCTATTGGATGAGAGATCATGATTCAATAAACAAGGTCCTGTTACACTGTTACATCTTAAAACACTTCAGAATTATCTGAGCTGTAATTTTGCACACAAAATTTACACATGTATACACTAGTGTGGAAGCCTGACTGCCCACCAGCGTTAAAGTCTTCAGTGAGTGTTACATCTGACCTGTACAGGATGTTTCTGGGGACGATGCCATGGGAGGCACTCAGCCAGGCGCTGAGCTGGGAGAAAAAGACATAAGAACGAACAGCCAACAGCAGGGTCTTCTCCTCAATGAAACGGTCGCCGCTTCTATTAAAAACAAGTGGAAGTGTGCCAGTATGTCAGGTTAATGAGAAAAGGATGTGTATTTTTTTTTCTTTCAAACACAGTTCCCTGTTCCTACACATGTGAGTAGGAAAGTAGGCCAATATGTCAGGCTAATAACCCCCTGAAAACCACGCCAGTTAACAGCATTTTTTATTTTATGTTTACCATTACCATTTATGTTGACCATTGTTTTAGTTTCTGCTTCCTTTAAAGCTTTTTCCTTTACTTTGTTACCAGATGACGACAACAAATAATGATGTGGATTACTCTACAAGTAGACCCAGTGAAAGATGAACCTTAGCTCATGACCTGGGCTGCAGTGAGTTTTTTTTTCCCCTAAAATTCATTAAACACTAAAATAGATGAATATATAAATAAATAACAGCAATTTGACTGGTCTTGTGAAAGCTTTACAGTTTTAGGGTGTATATATATTTATTATATGTTATGCATGTAATAGATATAAAATTTAGAGTAAAATAGAGAAAATTCTATATTATTTATTAAAAACTGTCTGTGATTGTATTTTATTTTTTTATTCTACTAAAAAAAATTTCAAAGAGTTTCTCTATCCCCTTTTAAAATGGCTTTGCAGATTATTTAATATATTTTGAAATATGTTTAATAATAAAATGCAAACGTTATGCAGCAGTTGAGTGTTAAAACACATGCTGTCATACTAAGACAACAGTTATGCTGGTAAAACAAGCTCATGTTCATTATATCTAGAAACCCAACATATCTTTTCAAGTTTAACAGCTGCAGCGACCCTAACAGGTGTGTTATATGTTTCTGCATCCATGAATATGCTAATGTCTGCTTGGCTGAGTGATGTAAATTTTATCATCAGACTGTGAGTGCAAGGCTCCGTGCAGCTGTCCACAAGCCTGCCACTGTTTGACTGCTCGTCCAAAATGCAACTTAATGTGTAATTTAACAATCCTATCGATAATAATAATTTTGTATTCCATTAAATTCAAGTCTTATTCCAGCTACAGTCCTGACAGTATCAAATGGTCCCGAGAGCAAGAAAACAAGTTGTGTTCTAGTAGCCTGAGCAAACAGTTACTTGAACTCTTTCAACTCTAACTTCACTTTTTTTTAGAAATAAACTCTGCCTGCACAAGAATGCATTTGTGCTTAATACGATTCGGCATCAGCAAAACAAAATGTCAAAGTAAGCAGAGCATATGACAGCACCAGAGAACACACATATGCTTCTTTGTTTAATGTATGGAAAAAGTGGATGATGTACTTTAAGAAAAGTGACTAATAAGAGCTTTTCTTGCATTCCATGTTCAAAAAAGTACAACTGTGTATGTGTGTCTCGTACTGTCTTGGAACTGCCTGCAAGGTCCATCTCTCCAACAGCAGTGCATCTTGTTTGATGACTGGGTCACTGATGAGATCACTCGGGGGGCACTCGTCGCCATAGCAACAGTCTGGAAGGAGCATGACCTCGATCATGATGGGGATGTTGTTCCTCCAAAGTAGGATCACCTCAGAACGGGTTCTCCTCGCCTGCCGACACTGGGCACACACACATCCACAGACAAAGGTGAGCGTTTAGTGTTCATTAGTGACTTTCAACACCAAAGTTAGGGATCGCCAAAGTTCACAGCAGGTGGGACCAGAGGAGCTGAGTGAATTAATGCTAATAACCCCTTAATGTAAATAATCATTATAATAATAGTATAAAAAGTTTATATTTTTATCCTGCACTGCACTTCTAGTGACAGAGAAATATACTGTAGACTCAGTTTCTTAGGTACACCTTGCAAAAATTAAAGCAGCTTAACACATAACAAAATTAGAACTCTGTTGGCATCTTGTAACTATGTAATTATTAAGAATCATTAATGTCTTCATTAATATAATGTACAGCATGTATCCCATTAGGTCAGAGGGCCTCCATTATCACTCATGAAGCAGAAACATCCTCTGTTAACATGGAGACATTTTTATGTGACAGAATTCTTAGGACTATCAGTTTTACTTTATATCATGGAACTGTGGCTTTAAGACCAATGTATTCTTCCAAAATGTCCATCTGGTTTTATTACTGTTGTAAATTGTTGTGTGCCTCGGGGCTTGCCCTAGGTTATGTGATGATGTAACTGTAAGAAAAGGTACACTACAATGTATACAATATATTGCTGCAAGTATTCACTCACCCATCAAAATAATTGAATTCAGGTGTTCCAATCACTTCCATTCTCACAAGTTTATAAAACCAAGCACCTAGGCATGCAGACTGCTTCTACAAACATTTGTCAGAGAATGGGTCACTCTCAGGAGCTCAGTGAATTCCAGTATGGTACTGTGATAGGGTACGACCTGTGCAACAAGCACAGTCATGAAATTTTCCCGCTACTACATATGTCACAGTCACCCATAAGTGGTATTATAACAAAGGTGGAAGCAACTCAGCCACCAAGTGGTAGATCATGTAAAATCTCAGAGCAGGGTCAGCAGATGCTGAGGCGCACAGTGCGCAGAGGTCATTGACTTCTCAGAGTCGTCGTACAGACCTCCAAACTTAATGTTGCCTTCAGATTAGCTCAAGAACAGTGCATAGAGAGCTTCATGGAATGGCTTTCCAGCTGCATAGAAGCCTTATATCACCAAGTGGAATGTAAAGCGTCGGATCCAGTGGTGTAAAGCACGCTGCCACTGGACTCTAGAGCAGTGGAAATGTCTTCTCTGGAATGATGAGTCATGCTTTTTCATCTGGCAATCTGATGGATGAGTCTACGTTTGGTGGTTTCCAGAAGAGCGGTACTTGTCTGACTGCACTGTGCCAAGTATAAAGTTTGGTGGAGGGGGAATAATGATGTGCTTGACCCCTTCATTCCACTGAAAGGAACTCTTAATGCTTCAGCATACCAAATATATTTTGGACAATTTCATGCTGCCAACTTTGTGGGAACAGTCTGGGGACAGCCCCTTCCTGTTCCAACATTACTGTGCACCAGTGCACAAAGAAAGGTCCATAAAGATGTGGATGAGTGAGTTTGGTGTGGAAGAACTTGACTGGCCTAGTCTTGACCTCAACCAGATAGAAGACCTTTGGGATTTATTAGAATGGAGACTGTGAACCAGACCTTCTTGTCCAACATCAGTGTCTAGCCTCACAAATGCGCTTCTGGAAGAATGGTCAAAAATCCCCATAAACATACTCTAAACCTTGTGGAAAACCTTCCCAGAAGAGTTGAAGCTGCTATAGCGACAATGAGTAGGCTGACATCATATTAAACCCTGTGGATTAAGAATGGGATGCCACTCAAATTCATATGCAAGTGAAGGAAGATGAGCAAATACTTTTGGCAATATAGTGTATTAGCATAATATAGGGTACCAGGAGAGTTGCAGTAAAACCTCAGCTGTGGATCTGTATGATAACAATTAAAAAGAATTCAGGGAAGTATATTGGATAAACCGGATGAACCAGTATACTGCCCAGCACCAGGAGAACCTGCTTTTAGTTTACATAACAAAGACTGCATGAGTAGCTGTGTACATTGCTTAAAGGAAAGGAAAAATTATGTGCCTGAGGGGGGTAGGAAAGTCATCAAAATCTATTTTCAGAGTTTTGTGCCTTTTACACATATATTTCTGGTAAAATGTTCACAAGTGAGGGGTGGTGCAAATGCACATGTTATAAATATTGAGGTGGATGTATCTTCTGCTTACAGATCAGATTGACAGTGTCTTTTGTGTGCTCTCCGGCTTCCTCCCACAGTCCAAAGACATGCAGTTAGTGGGGTTAGGCGAATCGGTAATTCTGAATTGCCTATAGGTGTGAATGTGAGTGCGAATGGTGGTTTGTCTCTCTGTGTTAGTCCTGCGACAGACTGGTGACCTGCCCAGGGTGCACCCTGCCCTCTATGGCAGCTAGGATAGGCACCCCCGCAACCCTGAATTGGATAAGCGGAAGAAAATAGATGGATGAATGGATGGTGATTCCTGATGTTAACATGAAAGGTGGATCTGAACTGCAGATAAATGCATTAGTCACACTTTTCTCACTCGGAAACCATAGTCTAGATAATTAACTTCTAAGGCTATACAAAAACATATTGACACTAATATTTTCTACATTGGGATATTGTACCTTAGGTCAAGCGGGTAAATCAGCAACAGGCTGGGACTCAAACCCGTGCTGCCCGCACCGCAAGGCGGCATATATATGTGGCCGCCTGCTCCACCACTGAGCTTACCCAGGTGCCTCCCTTAGGTCAAGCTTTTTAACCAGCTGCTTAAAGCCCTGCTTTTCTACCATGTAACTGCATCACTAATTTCCATCTACCCTTTGCACTTCCTGTCATAGGAAGTCTAACTAGCGAGTACTGCAGTGGTGCTCGGTGGAGTAATTTGTTTACATTTGAGTTGCACATCACCAGTTGTACTTGATGGTTTGTTGTTTCCACCTTAAGCAGGAACAGTTTTCTTGCACATTTTGCAAAGCACTGTGCTTTGTTGGAGGTTGTTGTAGTAGCTCCCTTTTTAGGTACTAAAACGTCATCTGAGGGTGACACACAGCTCTCAGATCTGTCCGGGCTCATCTTGTTGTTGTGTGCACCAGGTAATGTAAATACATGGCAAAACTATAGCAATAATATCATATGACATGACATTTTTAATCACATAAAAATTTACAGCTGTATTATTGCGGGTGATATGAAATGGCACAGCCCTAGTGGTCACATAATTACTGAGTTTATCCATTGCTGATCCACAGTGTACCAAAGTAGTTCTACTTTACAAATACAAAATATAGGGCTCCTTTTAATATATACATATAGCCATATTCTTGATGTGCAAGACTTAAAAAACAAACAAACAAGTCCCCCCCCCTTTAAAAGTAGAGGACAGTGCCAGAGAACTTTATGCCCTGCACAGATATATGTTAGAGGTCTTACCTGGGGTAATTTGTCGCTGCATTCATGTTTGTGAAGAGGAGGCATGGCTGACTGGGCTGGCGGACAGTGTAGCCCCTCAGTCCTGCCCTTCACAGAATACTCTGGTGTCCTTCCCTCTGTGATGAGTAAGGTCAGGAACACCAGGAACTCCTCCGCATCGTACTCAAAAAACTCCTCTGTTGCATCTAGACACGACAAGGAACAGAGGGTCAGCAAATGCTATATAACAACTTCACATTCAAACAAAAAAAATGAGGGACCAGCTGTAGGAAAGCAGCAATTAAAAACAAAAAACAAACAAACAAAAAAAACTAATGTACCCAAACCAGAAAGCCACCTGTTCTGCAGTGAAACATGCCTGAAAATGGTCATTTAACTTGGGCTGGAAAAACCTGTTTAAAGATGGGGTGTGGGGCAAGGCAATGAATGACAAGTTTTCCAGTTTGGCCACTTCAAAGGAATATATTTAGACTATCCATGTCAGCTGAGCTGTTGGGTGACGCCACACACTGATTGTTTCTTCGCTATGTGGCACGCACACAAACATGAGCCACACTGACGGTGACATCATTAATATTTATTGGAAAAACATTTACGAACAAAACCAGTTTCATGAGGAAAACACAGAAGGGAAACAATAAGAGTGAGTTCTCCACCAGTTTCACCAGGGGCCATGGGTGGAGCTGGCAGGACAGAGCAAGACCTTTCACTGGATGAGGTTATTCCCCTCTCACAGTTAAAATTAACAGCTATATAAGAGCAAAAAGGACAGCTAAATGTTACAACCATATTTCAACTGATGCTAAGCCACTTTTAAGCCAACAGGTGACTTTAAAAGTTGCAGATGGGTCAGTCAGATAATACAGAACTGGCTCATCTGTCCACAACAAAATTAAACAAATCCCACTGTTTGGGTTATAAATGAGCTTAGATCTTAAGGACGGTATTTTTAGCACACAGTTGAAGAGCCTGTCTTAGCTCTCCATCTCCTGCACTTCTCCAGAGAAAACTCCCAGAATCCCACAGGAGGTCAGCTGATGCACAGCCGCACAAAGAATCACTGCTTTCTTTGTCTGATGCACAGAAGGTGCCTGCACATATAATCTCCAAAGGTCTAAATATGTGAACCAGCAGCAAACCAAACTGAAGTCAAATTTAGGTGAAAACATCTCTATGTTTTTTTCTTGTTTTTATTATGACCATGCCAGGTCCTCCCAAGAACATAAGTGCAGAAGCACATAAACACACCCTGTCCTCCCTCCCACCAGAGCAGGGCTGGCTAGAACAGAGTCCCACTCAGCTGGCTATGCACAAGTGTGAGCTATGAGCTGCTGCTGTATATATGTGTGTATGTGCATATCACGGCCAGCCAGTCACACACATTCCTCTCAGGGAACTCCTCCTACATGCCTTTGAGCTGCTGCTGCACGTGGAGAGAGATGCAGTCCAATACAAAACATGAGGAAGGAGGGATGGGAGGCGGGGGGTCTGCTAGCCAGCTGTAGGCTGAATAAAAGCAGGGTAAAGGAGATGGAGAGGGAGGCTATATTCAGAGACAATCTCCTTTTCTTTAAGGGCTGAATCAGAACTAGCTGAACAAAGGGAGCAGGAGCCCAACAGTGAGCTAGAACAAGAGAGCAAGAGACAGGAGCAACGGGGTAATATATGACAAAGGTCAACATTCAAGGACACAGTCTCTTGTTTTTACATGAGAGCTGGCCTGCACACACTGGATATGGTGGGTTCTGGCTGGCTGATTTGCAGCCATGGTTTGATGTTCCTTGTCGGTCAAAGAGGCTCCTGGTACTAATGTGATCTGGGCTAAAGGTGACACTCAAGAGCAAAATGAAGCATGGCGTGATGAACTGGGGGTGGTTAAGTGATTAAGTGAGCAGAGAGAAAAAACAGCCTCTGAGATATTGTGTGCTGAACCCCCTCCTTGAACACACACACACGAACGCACACACACACAACCCCCAATTTATATGTGTACACAGTGGGTGTCAGATTACTTCGTTCTAGGAAAGCCAGACTCAGGAACGCATACACCCCTAAAGCACATACGGCAAAAACACACATGAATGCTAACAAGCAAGGACATCACAACACACAACATGCACACAAAAGGACGAGTGACAGAGGCTCGGGTTAAGGGGCCCAGTCTGCCTATGTGTAGATGAGAGCTGTCATTCATTTAAGGACTGCGCCTGAATAGATCATTCCTATGACGCTTTCTGGAGAAACAGGTTGAGATATATTTTTCTCTCTCACATGTAGCTACATAGCAGGAAATAGCCCTGCTTTCAGTAGTGGGAATGCTTTAAAGGCATTCAGACCACTGAAAATACACTATGTGGTTTAAGCAACCAGCACGATTGTGCGGTGACCCGTCTGTAGGCTACTCTTGTTTGTGACGTACCGTTATTGTCCTTTAGCTTAGCTCTGGCTGTGGAGAAGACTGAAGATGAAGACTTTGTAGACAAATAAGTGAAAGGAATGAAGAAGCGAGTGTGAGTGTGTGTAGCAGGGCAAAATACACCCATTGCTCATTAACCGTGTTCATTGTCACATGATAGACAAAGATTTAATAATCATGCAACCTTGACTTTTGACTTTGACCTCCAGGAGTTGATCTTTGCATAACATCTTGATATTGAAAATAATAGCTCCCCCCCCCCAAGATGGCATCACGGTAGGCAGCTTGCTACCGCAGCTCCCAGTTTGTTCCCTTGTTTTGTTTGTTTCTTTTCTTTCTTTATCTTATCTTATAATCATGCAAGGGTTCATCAAAATCCTTGAAACCATTTGTTTGATATGAAGTAGACATGAAAAAATAAAATAAATACTTAACCACATGATCTTGACCTTTTAGTCCAGTGACTCCATATACAATCCCGACTTTGCTTTGGTCATAAGCTATCTACCCATGAAGTTTGGTAAGTCTAGACCAAACGATTCTCGAGTTATTGAGTGCTCACTTCATGGGTGCTCACATAATACCGCCTATCTTTCCATGGGCATATAAAAATAATGAAAACTGTACATTGCAGACACCTTTGACACTTCTCATGTCTGCTTTCTTTGTGTTTAATATTTTTATAAATCCTTCCCCTTCTTGGAAAACTTTACTGTCATTCCCTTTCTTTAGCAAGCCAACTTTTCAACTTTCAGAATTTTCACGAATGTTGGGTTATGTGCTGCCGGCTTTTTGGAGATCTGCATGCAAGCATGTTTGTGTAGGTTGCATACCCCAAATCCTATGCAAACAGACACAAATGCTGTACCATGAATTCCGCTTTAGGTGGGGGAGCTGTCTGGGTAGAGCATGGAAGAGGCTGTGCACATAATGCATAAGAGTGCCAGACTGGCTAATGTCTGATCCAACTGCATTTTCACAAGGTTTCTGGTGGGGCTGTAAAAAAAAAAACAACAAATAAAAAAAAAAAAAAATCACTCTGTAATGTGCATCTGTTAATATCCAAGTTTTGTTTTTGTTATGTTTTTATCCAATAAAAAATGTTTTAACCTGATCCTAGAGCCATCTAACAGTGTTGTAAATCATGCCTACAAATAGTTAATGTCATTTTGAAATTTATGTAAACCTGCCATTTTCCGCTTTCCCACCAGACCACTACTGATTCATTCTCACCTCTCCATCCTTTCAAAAGAGTCATTTTGTCTCTCACTAGTTGATATGTTTGTATGCATGCAGTTTGAATTAATGTGTGTTGACGAGACGTCATTCCTTTCTTCCTTCAATTTGTTTTTGGGTCCCCTACGTGTGTAAATGATGTTCTTTAGTCTACATTGGTCTCCTTAAATTGTTTTAGAGAAGAACCATAGCAACTACTGACAGTGCTTGAGAAATGCAAACAGAAAATGATCAGGTTCAGGTCCAGTGACGCTTCACTGATAAATTCTGCACTAAGCAAACCTAAACACTAATACATGGACACACAATGGAAAATGTTACTTTCCTCTGTTCCATGTACATGTGATCTCTCCTCCATGATCATGTGTGATGTGAATTATGTAACAGGCTGGACTAAGATTCGGGTGTCTTATTATTAGACCTATGACCGCCTGCCACCAAGTGCAGCCTGAGTCCGCCTACAGATTGGCTGGTTCAACACACACGCACACAATCACATACACACCTCTCAGCTGTGTCCATCTCCTCGAGCCAAAAGATCAGTATAGAGTCATGTGGGATGGAAAAAGGCCTCCAGGACAAGAGCAGAGGGGTCAACCTCGATAGCCAATGCTGTCATCACAGTAAAGTGCCTTAGCAACCTGTTTAGTGTGCGTTTGTGTTGCATGTGTTGCAGACAAATTCCTACACTTATTTCTGTCTTTATAAAGTATAAAATACAGCCTAGATAAATGTTTACACTGTGTACCCAGTAGTATTGATGAAAACAGAAACAGATGGCATGACAGAGGGAGACAAAGACAGAATGTAAGAGACACACACATTTAGATAAGATGACCTATTAGTCTGTACATCGATGGCCACACACTCATTGTGAAGCTCTCCCTCTTTCTATGGCCAAAGCTACTCTGCTTTCTACACGTACAAACATTCAAACACACACACTCACAGCTAATTTGAATGCTGTGTAAGTACCCATATGGCCACCACTCTCATCCTCCTCTGCACAGCCATTGCTTTACTCTGTATGTGCCACTTCCACAGGAGCATGGTTAAAGGAGACCTATTCTGTGATACATAAACCACTATTATAATGGCGGATACGTCTATTAGATATGATCAAAGTTTAAATTAATGAGGTCAGAATATGCTTTACATAGTCAGTTTCATATTGTTTTTTTTCTTCCAGGTTTTGCTCTCTATGATTTTAATGAGAAGGGCTATCCTTAATATGGTCATGTAAGGCACACAGCGCTGCCTGTGAGCACAGAAGCCCCACTCACCCTGCTGTTCATGCTTTCTGTCTATGAGGGGCACCCACTGAGAAGAAAGTTGAGTAAAGGAAAGAGGAAGTGAAAAAGCATTTTTTTAGACACAGGATTAATTAACTAAGCTAGATTTGTATTGTTTTGAATCGTGCAAAGCTACTCTAGTAGATTATTTAGCTAATTAATATTTTCACTACTGACTAATCGACATTTTTCTTCTCTTTTCATATAATCCATTTTCAATGAAATGCCAGAGAGCAGTTCCTACTCAGCAAAGGGGCATCTTCATATATCCAATCCACAGAAGTTTTGTTCACTCTCTTGTGTTATAAAAAAACATGAAATCCTAATATTTAAGAGGTAGAAACAGCAGCTTGCACGTGTGCTTAAAAAATGGCTAAAATATTCATTTCATTCCCAAAAGTGAGATGGGGGTGACTGGAGATAAAAGCCAGTGGCAGAAAAGGAAAATTCACACATCAAAGTCATCATGGGAATTCAATAATGCAGAGTTCACCTACCTAAAGCTGGACTACTGATTATCCAAAAAGAGAGTATAGCTTGCACAAAAAGGGAATAACATACTGCAAGGCAGCAGCCAGAGTTCACAAAGAGAAAGACAGAAGGTCTGCAGAGATACTGAAGGAGACAGATGACTGAAGGGCAAAGAGGAAATCTACAGTTAGTTCAAAGGGCAGACAGGAAGTCATTTTAACCATGTTTTCAGTTAACTGTCTGTCAAGTGAATATCATTCAAACGTTTGAACCTTGGAAAAAAAAATTTTAAAAATATAAAGAGAATTAGGTGACATTTGTCTCAGCTGAGTTCCTGTCAAAGCACATCCACAGGAAAAAGAAACAGAAAAAACTCTTAAAGAAATGTCAAACAGTTATTCTGTAAATGAGACCGGTCTTAAAGATGAGAACAGCACAAACACATAACATGACATGCCCCGTGCACTGCGAGTGTTTTCAATTTTAGACTGTGGCCTTCTTTGATTTTCTCTTAGTCTGTGAGTCTAACACTTATTTTGCAATAAAGAGGAAAAAAAACAAAAAACAAAACATGATTCAACATTTATATAACAACAAAGATCAATCAGTGGGTGTTTCACTTGCCATTGTATGAAATGTCTAATATTAGAATCAACTTAGAAGCATGAGAAAAGGGAACAGTAAATACACATTTGCTTTAAAAGCCCTGTAAAAATAATGAGTAACTCATAGTAATCACTGAGTTTCCTCCACTGCTCTAGTGGGGCTGAGTCAATTTTTCTCAAGATGAATAAACAATAAAACTCAGAACAAAGATCTGTACAAGTGGACCAATTTCTTAAGAAAATTCAAGCACGCAAAGACACAAAAAGGGTATTTGGAATTTCTGAAAGTTAAAATGCTCAGTCTTGGTCTTGATGCTTAAAATCTTTTGAGGTTTTAAGTTGATAAGTGTAAGACATTTGATTTTTTGGGACCTGCAGACTTCAGATAACCAGCAGGCCGAGAGGCGGTGCATTAAGGCAATTTCCAGGCTGCTTCAGCACAGCAGTGGCAGCAGTCTGTTGGGCTCACTGAGGTGTGTCAGCTTAACACACAATGATATCTAACTCTTTCTGAATGGAGCCAAACAGAGAAGGTTCAGTCTTTTCAATCACAAATTTCTTATTCTGATCGGGTACAGCTGTGGATGTCCTCAATACTTGAACAATTCAAAGTAAAGTTTTTTTTTTGGCTGCACTTGCACCTCTTAGTCATCACTGCATGAAATATAAATTAAAAATGTGATGCAGTAATGACCTCACCTTCAATCATGCATAGATTGCACATAGTAGATGTGCCAAGTACTCTAGGGCTTGCAAGATATAGCCAACTGATTTTTAAGCCAGAGCTTTGCAGAACACAACCCTGCGGTTCTATAATGTACAGTATGCATTATTAAAGGGATCAGTAGAATAAAACAAAGCATTGGTTTTGTTTTTGTGTCACATGATGTTAAAAAAAACTGCATCAGTAATGGAAAAATAAAGAAATAAACATACATTTAATAGCAGTTCCATTTCACTTATGAAATAAGGGTGAGAATCTACTGTGCCGAAACGCAGTTTCATTCAAAGGAGAGAATAAAAAAAGCAGCATATGTCACATCTTTTTTTTTCCACCATAGTTGCAACAGCATCAACACCAGTAACCAAAGGAAACAGCACCACAACATATGACATGGTGCACTGCTGGTGCACAGTATAATGTACATCTAACAGAGCACCATCACTCTTTCTCTAATGTTCAAAAGACATTACAAAATGCAATATTTTAATAATCTAGACACAATTGTACCCTGGATTTTGCATTGGGGAAAACTGAGATTCCCTTTTTAAATTTTTAAAAGAATTTTGCAGCCTTAATACAGATATAAAGACACACTCGCAGCTGCCTTTACAAGACAGTTCTTCTATGCTAAATCCCTTTACTGCAGCCCTCGGTGCGATAAATATAGACACAATTTGGTAGCTCTCGTTCTGTTTCTTCTCTCTCTCATTTTAAAGTCAAGGTTCCCACAACCAACTATTTGATGACTTAGTGATGGCATCTGCTATGAAAACCCATATTAGAAACAGCTAAAGTGGAGAGTGCCTGAAGTCATACATTACTTAAAGATAAGAATAATTATCAGTATTACAAAACTGTAAGAAAAGTTCCAACAGCCACAAGTTACTTGCTAAAATGCTGACATCCATACAATTTTCTATTCCTTTGATTTCTACATATTCTAGCTGTTATGCCGAGCTAACTCTGTACCAGTATCACAGTACAGACAACTTTATGGACTATTTCTAAAGGGGCTCCCCTAAAATCCACCGCAAAGCTATGCTTATGCAAGCAGCCTGATGTCCACTATGCAACTACCCAAAACCATGAAAGCACATTTTCAGCTTCAAAGTATACAAATGCTCTGGTGGCAAAGCAGGTGGCACATTTGAGGTGTGAGCAGCTCTTGCAACTGCATTTCTACCACTATGGGAATTGTTTGCAAGGCTGTTTTTTTTTTTTGTATGTATGTGTGTGTGTGTGTGTGTGTGTGTTCCATGGCTAGTTCTGCAGTTTGACTGACTATATTTGGAGACCAGGTGGTTTACAGGACCAAACTAACGGTAACTACTTTACCTTTACATAATATCTGTCCCAAAATATATAAAATGCTGCAGAAAAATTATTAACCCCTTGACTGTCAATCATTAAGAATATGCCCACATAGATTATTCACAAATCTGGTAAAGATCTGGCACACAGGTTTCCACAGCTTACACAACTATGTTGAGTGCTTGCATTCTGCTTATGTCAGCACACTGTTTGTTTTCCTGATTTCACTTTGTTGATGTTCCAAATGTGACACGGTGTTTACAGCCTCATGAGGTTAAGTTAAAACGTTAGGCTAAAAAAAAACTTCTTGTGTTCCACATCATACCAGTCAAAAGCAAAAAAACAAATCTTCCACTGTTCTTGCCAAACAAGAAGTCACTAAGGCTCTAAGTGTCTGTTTTTGTAGTCAGTTTCAACATTTTCATGACATGTGTCATGAACCTCTCATGTTACAAACATCTAGACTGCCTAGGGTAGATGTTCTACATAGTGTGATCGATCAACTGTCGCCAGTTAGTCAAGAATGACTCATGTATACGTTAGAAAATGAGGACAAAGCACTGAACATAATTGTTAGTGTATGGATGTTCTCCTTCCTAAGCCTTGTAAGTAAGAAGACCAACACCTCAGGAGAGGCTGACAAGTTACAGCCCCCCCAAAAAACCCCCAAAAACAAACAAAAATCCACAAACAAAAACAAAACAAAAAACAGTCAAACATCTGAGTGAACGGTCTTGTATAACTTCACAAATTCAGACGATAACCACCCCCAATAGTCATGTGCTACATATCACAAGCTAACAAAAGGTTTGGGAAAAAAAAATCACCTGAACTGTAACAGCTTAGCAGTTTTGCAGCTGTGACCTGCCTGCAAAGTATCAAGTTACATTACCAATAGTGGCCAATTGTCATTCTTCATCACATGCCAGAGGAATACTCATGGAAAATCTCATGGAAACTTGTTTCCTTATAAAATTTGCCTTGTGTACAGCATTGTGATTCACATGGTTTCAGACAACTGAATTAATCAGATACAGATGATATATTTTTAGGTGGCCACCAGTTAAAAATAAGAAGTCCGTTTTAGAAACTAAGGCTTCCAGAACATGCACATACTCACTCACTCATATGAATTCATGTGAATGAGTGAATATCCAAACTTTTGACTGGTATTGTACAGTGCACGTATGGGAGGAATTTAAGAGTTTCAATCTTGCTAAATTTCCTGTGTAAGAAGAACCTGCAATAAGACTTAAGACCCATGTAACCACACAGGCCCTGTAGCAATAAATAACCTCAGCTTTTCTTATTAAAAACAAACAAAACAACTTCCAACACAAAAGGAGGAAAATGAGCGATAGGGTCTCAGTCATTTTTCTTCCAGCTGAATGATCTAGGAATGGAGGAACACGATGATCAACAATCATAACCACTGACCAGGGAAGAAAGGTGGGTGGGACACACGTTACCAGGGCAACAGGGAAATTGTGTTACAGATTCCCGTCACGGTGATTGAAGACTGTCTCTGTATAGGAATTATCTCCACCAATATATGTCTTTGCAAGTTACAGTTAATGCTTCAGCTGTGCCCTGTGACAGTGCAGTGATCTACACTGAGGTGCTCCAGCTCTATACCACAGCCTTACTTTGCACATTTTGATTTTCTGTTATGACACTTAAGCCGTTTATGTGATCATGCTTTGTGAGTGCTGAGCTCTCTCTGTGTCGTTGCACATGTTATCCTCAGTGTTTATGGTACTCTGAATCGCTATACAGACAGAGCTTTTATTCTCTGTCTCTGCAGTAAAACAGCAGAGGATTGTGGCTTAACTTCACTTGTAATAACAGGGTCAGCTGTATTTCCATAGCTTTTTAAAACATGAATCACACATCACTGCCAGCTCACCTTTCCTGCTTTTGTCTGCCTTGTGCTACAAGATTACAGAACGCTGGAAGTGGTGAAGTCTGCCAAGAAACTGGAATGTTTTTTTTTGCCAGCAGCTGTAAATAATGGTAAAGATCTCTCATAAAGAAAGCTCCAGGTTCAATTTTAAAAACAAAACAAATCACAGTTGTTTTAGATTTTTACTAACAGACTAGGAGACCCTGATATTTTAAATTTCACCAATAAGCTGACTGCCAATGTAGCTCACCAATAAACCTTGGACTCCAGAAACACTATATTGGTATTTTCCTCCTCCTTTCTGAAAACTTTGCCACTTCCTCCCTTGTGATTAGTTAAAAAGTTCCTCTAAAACTATGGACTCTGTGTGCGTGTCCCTCTCCCACTCACAACACAAAGGGGCAGATTCACATGAGACATAGCAACAGGTTCTGATTGGCTGAGGGACTTTAGTCCCATTCCAGCTGAGGAGAACCCTTCTGCTTTGTGAACTCAGCTTTTATTCTCCAACTGGCAACAGACAAACACACACACACACACACACGCGCACACGACCCAGACTGACACACCACCTTGTCCTCTCTCACACACCCATTATTGTCAGCTATAAAAAAGAGCAGTTGTTTAGTAGCTGAGCAACATACTGTTGATGTTACATGGTAAACAAACTCTGAGCTCAGGGGGGAAAAACATACATGAAGCTTAACAGGACTCAGAAGGACTAAAACAAGCAAACAAACTCATCTGAGCAACAAAATGTTAACTTCAGGCTTTTTAAAAAAATCTAGTAGGACTTGATTTTATGAAATAGCTATAAAGAGCTATGCACCTTGTCTCAACTACTATTTTAGTTTACTACTTAACATATCCTCATCTCTATGTCCAGCTTTAACACTAAAAATTCCAGGTAGGTAAATATTTTTTTGGATTTGGCTAATGAGAAAAAAAATTTGCATGTCACTGAGTTCAAACCCAAACTTACTGAAGAAAACATTTGTTTAGTTCATGCACACAAATCTGTTCAGCTTTCTTACACTATTAGGTCAGTACTGGATGATGAAAGCACCAGTAACAATGGCAGTTTATTAGGGTTAGGTAACTGCGATTGACAAGAGTATAATGAGTCTGCAGGATTTCACTGAAACTACACACTATGCAGGTTGATTTTAGTAATTAGTGCAGCTTTAACTGTACAGACTGGCAAAATCAGCTTGCACAGTTTTTCTGAACTGTAAATCTGCACACTCTTGGCTAACCAGTGAACACAAAGGTGTAAATTCAAATCCCATCCTGCTGAGCCACCCAGGGTTAGGAATGAGATGCAGTATGTTCCCTTTATCTTTGACAACCATAGCAACTGAAGTCCTTAAGTAAGGTACTTAAACCCCTTATTATTCAAATGAGTTGCTTGGTGGCTAAATGTAGAAGACTGGTTATACTGGGCAGCTTCATGGTGTAAATGCAGCAGACTGAATAACTGTTAAGCAGAGAAAAACTCAAATCCTAAGTGCCGATTTAAGAAAGTTCCACCTACATGAAACTAACAAGGCAGGCATTTGTGACATTTGGTAATAATTCCTTATCTGTTCTTGGAGGTCTCCTAAATCCTCCCCGAGTTCCCCTGAAACATCTGTAACAGTATCTTCAGAAGTCTCGCATGCCCTCCACAGTGCCCTTTTTTGACCTTCGCTTTCTGCAGTATCCTGTTTAACCTTATTTGTACACACTGTAGCTGTGAGGCCAAAAGCCTGTTATTCAGGCAAGAGTGGTCCTTTTCAAACTCATTGTCTAACTAATATCTGTTATGTAACCTGGACTGGAGTGGAGTGAGTACAGCAATACTGGACAAGGTGGGCACTAGTTAAAGTGAGAATTTCTAAGCTTCAGTGAGGCCAACAGTTAAGTAGACCTGCCTAAACTAGCCTGTACACTTTTCATTTAGTTAATTCAGATTCTTACTCTAAAAACTGCAAATACACAGCTTGATATTATATCAGGTGTACTGGAAAAGAAAAAATGCAAAAGATGATGTTTATGAGAATGAAAAAAGTTAATGTTGATTATTTTTAAATTTACATTCACTCCACATCATACCTCTATTAAATTTCAGCAAGCTGGCTGCTAGCAGCTACAGGTCACTAGGGCAGTGGGACAAACCAGCCTCTTTCTGTAATCAGAGCTACCCTGTCTAATGTGAAAGCACAGGCTTTTGACCTCTCCTGTAGTGCCAGTGTCAATTTCTAGACAGGGGAGTCTGAATTCAGCAACCCGAGCAGCGTAGCTCCAAAGGCAGTATGAAAAGTGGGCCAGACTGATTTGGTTGGCGAGTGGAATTAGCTGCTGTGGACAAAGAATCAAAAGGCTAAAGCTGACACAGTTGCACAAAACTTTTGCCTTACTCCTGGCAGGGTTGTACAGAATGATTAATCTGGTACGGAAGGCCAAGGTTGTAGCTCTTGACAGCAAATTTCAAGAGTATTCATTAAAAGCATATAACCAGATGAAAAACAAAAATCTAACTACTAAAGTCAGCCAAACAAAGGTGAAAAAGAGCACTAATTCAGTTGAACAGGAAAGAGTGACTGTCAGCTGGTTTGCTGGGAGGATGAAGCAATGTTTGGGGGTGATAAGGAACCACCTGACTCATTACCAAGCCTGGTTGTTGGCCTGCAAGAAATGAGATGAGACAATAGAGTTAAGGAGCAGGGATAGTTGTGATGAGTTTTAAATTAACTTCACCTCACACTGTGGTTAATAAAGAATGTGCTAACACCCTCAGAAAGAGCCCCAAAGGTGCTCTCCTTTAACAGAGACAAGGAGTCTGTGTTTGCATATGTGTACCCATTATTCCATTACTCTAAAAGAAAAGGTCACATGAGAGATTTATTACAGAAGAACTCAATTAAATATATAAAGAATTGTATCTAATAATTTGCAAGAAAAGTCAACAGAATTACAGTCACAGAAAAAAAGTTTATTTTTATTTTAGGCTTATTCTGTCTTATTATTCACACAAGAACATCTATTTATGGTCGCTGTTATGGCACAAGTACACATCAGCACTGGTGCAGGAGGAGAATTCAAAATCGGAAACAAAGAAATTGCTGAGTTTTTTGTTTTCCAAAGTTTTTTCCATGTCAATTTGACATCAACTTTGCCATATGGTGCCATTCGTCAGACACAGAACAGCAGATATAATAGGGCCCTCAATAGTGTCATCTGACATTTCATTTCTGAGTCACCTGTTTTGCTCTTTCAGCAGTAGATCACAACAGCACACAGTCAGCATGGAAGCACAGAAACTGGTGAGGTGTCTGGTGTGTGAACTTATGTGTGGTGCTTATGTAAGACCCAAAGATATGTAGTGTAGTAAACCCCCTAAGAAAATTCAACCATCTTCAGATTCAGCCTGGACTGTTGAGGCTATATTATCATCAACCAGTTGTTTAAATAAATAAATAAATAAATAGATGACGACTAACACAGTAGAACTTTTTGTTATTTAAACACTGGTTAGAGAATGTAATATGTATATTGGGGGCATACTGTTACAACATTTGGATTCAATATTGGCCCGATCCTGACTTAAAAAGCTGGATCATGCATTGGTGACAACGTGCTGATCTATTGAGTTCAGTTCTATGTTGTTCTGTGTTTACTCTGCAACTTGGCAGCATCATCCTGCAGGAGAGCTAACAGCATGGAGGAAGCTAACAGCAAAGCAGCTGCAGTTTGGAGGTATTTCACTTAAACTTTTGCTTATTGGCAAATTGTTTTTTTTTTTTTTAACTTAATTGCAAACTGTGGTCAAGTGAGGCGACTAAAAAGCTTTGCTTCTCTCACTCGCTCGTTATGTTCGAAGAGAAATTACATAAGGTACAGGCTAGACGGACACTGGTTTGGTGTAACACTTTAATATTATTTCAGTTTAGCTGTTTCCCAACAGCTCCACATGTTACGTATGTACGTGTGTGTGTGTGTGAGGAGATACAGGAAAAGGATCAACTAGCCGAACTGTAAATAACAGCAGTATGTAGTAGCCTAACAAGACTAGTGCAAATCAACTACATGAATAACACTAACTCATATTTACATTTTTTCATTGTAGTTATCATGGACCTGATGCCATTTATTATTTTACTAATAAATAAATACATTCAATAAATGTATATTTTGGGATGTGCTAATTTGTCACATTTTATTTTATTAAGTTAGAACAGCAGTGTTTAGGTTAAGCCAGAGAAAAACAGGCAACAAATTTAATACTGGCACTGGACTGGTACTCTTTATCTGCAGATACCCAAGTCCAAGGTATCTGCATTGTGTCAGATATTGGAAAAAACTTGGACCAGCACATCCCTAAATTAAAAATGGGTGAGAAAATGTTTTATATATAATGCCTGGTATACACACATTGTAATTTATATAGAGGTTCTCTGGAAATTAAAGATAAAATTTAGATTTGGACTCAGCAGCCACTCTTGACTTTCTGGACGTATGAATGTCAAATTCATATTTAATTTACAAAAATGGAAGTGCATCAGTTTTACGAAGCAGACACTCAGATGCATGGAGTGATTCTAAATCACAGACCACTTTTCCTGAGCTCACTGCATTATTATACACAAAAATAAATGTGTATAATGTCATCATTGAGCAGTCTATACATACATGGTTAAACTTACTATTATCAGGTATTTGGTTCTTGTGTAAGGTAGCTCTATTTCTGTCAATATGCTTTCTCTCTAGATATTATAAGCAGACAGTGGAGGTGGGGGTGTTAAGTACTGAGGTGTTACAGTAGCTGAGGTCTATTTGATGTGATTCAGAGGAGTGCAGAGAAAAAGGGGAGGAGAGCACAAAGGAGATTGGAGAAGTAAAAGACCAGTGGAGCAAGGAAGTCAGAAAGAAAAGTAATTGCCAGGAGGTCTCCTCTCCTCTCAGACCTGGCAGAATAGCAATAATCACACATTCCCTAACATACTCCTATCCAAACACTGAGATTAACAAGAACCTGTCATTTTGGTTTCTCAGTTACAGAAATAACACACATGAATGGAGCATGACAAAGTAATACTCAAAACATTTCTATCAAGCATGGATGCCTTGTATTTTTGTGCTTTTCAAACAGTGCTAGACCCACAGAGCTTATAGTGTAACAACACAGTTGTTATGTCACATCAGGGATTAAAACTTCAAGTGAAAGGAAGGATGCACCACCCAGATTTGATTTTCCATGGAGATTAAGTTCCTATACATAGAAACATGGTTTGCTTATTGCATTAACCCTGTTTATCTTGTCTGCATCAATCCAAAAGCTTCTTTCACAGGTTAAAATGTCGATTTTAGTGATTTCATTTGTTTTTTTTTTTACACTAAACACCCCAATGACAGAACTAAAAACAAACAAAAAAAAAACTAAATACACAGAGACAAAGAGACACAGACATCACCACCATCCCCACAATACCACCCCCACCAAGAAAAATCACCAGGCCCAGATGGCTCTTCCTGTTCCTGCAGAGCTGGCTGCTGGTTGGCTACAAGAAGCCACAGGGGCGGGAGGATGTGACGAACGAACAAGCAATGACATCACTCTCTGGCACTAGAAATATGACCCATGATGCCACTTACAGCTTCAGCCAGTCCCACACCGAGTCTGGACAGTGTATTTTTGATTGTCCATAAAGTGTGTTAGCAGTGAGCCTTCACACAGAGTAGATGTGTTCAGTGTGGATACAGATTTCTGAAGTTATGAGCTTTAATATCAAGTCAATATATGCACACACAGTATGTACGTATAGAGTAAGAGCACACTTGTGTCCAGATAAAAGGTTGGTGTACTTAATAAAAATCCTCCAGCATTACATAAGAGCATTACTGGTCTGGTAGGACTGGGTGCCCAATCCCATAGAATCGCTAGGCTAGGCTACTTAGAGTGAAACCTGTCACAACAGCATTGATTTAGGCTGATTACTCCGGGGGCCAGCATAGTAGCTCACAGCTGAATGGTATTCATTGCGAAAGGCTGCTCCAAAGCTGGCTATACAATGGGCAGTCCAATATCCATGTTCACTGCAGCTGGGTCAGCAAACGGCCATGGCTTTGTATTGAAAAGGCTATATGAAAAAGTTGTTTAACTAGATGATAAAATTAATTCCAGCTGCAAGTCTTTGTAAACAGGTGAAAAAAAAACCCAGATTTTTTTTTTAAATAAATGTGAATGACTTTAAAGTTATGGTTTTGTTCTGAATAAATTTCTGTTTTTCAGTCTCCAGGTGCCTTAAAATAGATGATTTTGGGTAAGATCAGAGAAGGGACAATACATAAATGGCTGTAATTCCTTTTTCTTACTTTATTATATGAAGTGAGATGACTATTGCTATGATTTGGTACTATATAAATAAAACTGAATCCAGTTTAATTAAATGAATTTGTTAATGCAGTAATTGCAGAAACTCTCTGAATTAAAGTCAAATGCCTGCACTTCCATCTTCATTGCTTCATTTCAAATCTATTGTTATGGTATATAGAGAAAAATGACAAAGTGTCCACATACCTTTGGATTTGACTAGAACTAAAATATATGTTGAGAACAGAAGGACAGTAAATAAATGAATAAATAAATAAAAAAGATGAGGATGGCTCCAACTGTGTAAGAAGAGTAAAACAGAAGAAAGCACCTGTTGTGTCAGTCTCCTGCTGTTGAGGTAAATCACTGCTGAGGAGGACACAAAGGCAGCATGAGACTAGACAGGTGCTATACGGGACAACAGCGCATGTCGCTCAGTGTTATCTGGGTCTCTCATCAGTGAGAGTGTAGACTCTGATCCACTGGCAAGTGTCGGGGACATCTCGAGGCAGCTGTAATCTGGCTGAACGTATGGCAGAATGCAGGCAGTGGTGTGAGCTCGAAGGGTGGGGAGTTGTGTTCAACTCCTTCAACTGGAAGCGCTGGCATACAAATGCATCAAGTAACATTACAAAGCACTGAGGCTTGCCAGCTGACTAAGTCTGACATGACTAGCACTGAGATCATCTCATTTTATACTGTTTGAAAACCAGAGACAATGAGATCTGTGGTTGAGGGCATAAAGCAACTTGCTCATACTTTCATCCATATGATGTCTAGTCAATATCTAATGCAAATTATCTTTTCCTTGTACTCCATTGATCTGATGGTGAGATATCCCAGCTGAGCAAAACAGCAGATTTCATGCCTTAAACAATTTCAAAATGGTTTTAAACCACGCTTTCCTCAGCTACACAAAGCAAATTTATGTCTTTTAAAACCCAGCTTAACCACATTTAAGCTGCAACAGTTTGAAACTCGACACAAAAAGCCATTTTCTCCCTGTCTGTAAACAGGGCCTGAGTTTTCCAAAGCTGGTCTTTATGGGACCTGTAAAAGCTGTCAGTTCAGCCACATGGTTCAACGGTACAGCGCTTATTAGGGCCAACAGCAATCTGTTGTATACTGTGTCACACTCACTCTGTTCTCACACCAGCATACACTCATACACATGCTGTCCTGACTCATAGCTCAACCCACAGAAAAACAAGGGGGTCAGTTGACTCTGGTTAGGCCCCTGAGCAGAATATGTGTCCCTTTTCTTCATTAATAACAAACGCATGGTTCACTAATGCCCCAAAGAGATGATGCATGAACTTTAAGAAAACTCTTTTTTTCTTGGAAATCCAAATCATTTGTAGTCATCGGGAGCTGAGCTCTTTGAAGATGTAGACTGATCCTGCTTATCAATTCTGAGAAACTTATGTTACCTGCAAAATGGTCTGAGAATAATATTCTTTTGTGTTTTTAAGAACACTTTTTGCACCTTTTAATATTTAAAGTTATGTTGTTTAGCAGTCTTTGTTACAGAAATCAATAAGAAACTGTGCTAAATTGGGGTGACATGGGGTTCTTATTTAGGTTAGATCAACACAAAGCTTAATCTCATAATTTGAATTTGACCATAATTAAGTCCACTAGTTCCATCTCAAAGGGGTTAAAGGTGGAGCAAGGGGCAAGATTTGGCAGAGTACTACTTTTTCATTTCATCATCCACCCAGAAGGTATGACTTTTCACACTAACCTGATCAGGAGGCCAGAGGCAGTGCAACTTGAGGCAGTGTGAGATGTACGTGTCCGGACTTGTTCAGTTCTTTCATTTAAACTTACAAAGCAAGGCACTCCTAGGAACTCTGTCTGACCTTGCTGACCTTAAGGCTACTGACAGCCTTTCCCCACACATGGGACCAGATTTACTGACAATCTGCGGCAGTGCAAAAAACCTCTTTTAGAATTATAAAGCTGCTGTCAGCATTTACTGAAGCGGTACAGTGTCAATTTTTGTGACTGAAAAGGATGAACTATATACTTGTAGCAGTTCCCCTTTTGCAGTGCAAAATTTTGCTAAGGAAGTATTTAAATGAACCACACAAATGTGGTTTACTAATGTTTGTGGCAGGCAGTTTACTGCAAATTGCCCTAAATTCAAAACTGAAAAAGCATGCCTTACTTTGCTCCTGATGTAGATATAATAGTTGCTGCTAGGACTGTTAATTTATTTGGAAATGTTAGCAGTACTGGAATGAGTGGATGACTTAAAGCTGTAAATGTGGTGTCAAAACTTTGGCTTTGTCCTGTTGCTCATCTGCGAGTCCCCCCCCCAATGCTTAGATCCATGCTCCACATATTTCTGGTCTTCAGTAACACCAATATCACAAACAGAGTATCAGAGGGAATACATACGAGGACGCGTCTTGTATTGGGTATTACAGGGAGCCAAGTTATTTTTTACAGTGCACAATGGGGTTTGCAGTGTTTCAGGTTTTTAGCCACGCAGAGATCAGTCCTTCATGATGACTCCCAAGCTTACAAAAGCCTCTGCATGGTTTCTCACAGCAGTGCGCAAGCACACACAACTCTACATCACACACCATGTTAAAATGTCTGTTAAAAACAGAAAAATTACAGGACAAATCTGAAGTGTGGTAGATTAATGTCTCCCAAAGTGTACAGATTTTAAAAAAATAAAAAAAAATTAAAAAAAAAAAATCCAGAAGAATACAGGCATTATGCAGTGACTTAGTAGGTAATGCATAAAACCTGTGCTTACATGTATTATTTTGGGCAGTAGCTTACTCCCTCCCTCATCGGGTCCACTAATTTGCGCTGCTCTCTGTAGAATGCTGGTCATTACTAAAATGAACTGGTGTCAATTTTCTACATTAATTAGTATATTGTTAGTAAATCACCTGTGGAGCTTTACACTCTCATCAATGTATTTTTGTGACTGAAGCCAATTTGCTCTGCTCAGAAAACTCTGGCCGTTGCGCTTTATCACTGAAATTTTTTTTTAAAGGCATTACCCAGTGAAAATAAATGTCCCAATCAGTCGACGCTTTTTGGGACAAAGTCTGAATCCATGGGACAACAGTACAGGTAAATGTCCAGAGACTATCTCAAGCTGTTTGCTACTTGTGAGAAAGGGCAGCTTTGGACAGTGACTGTCCTGATTATCCTGACAGTGTCCAGAGTTCAGGTGTGAAAATTCTGCTTGAATAAACAGCTCCTCTCCTCTCCACTGCAGTCCCTTTCTCTGAGAAATGAGACAAGAAAAAGAAGGCATCTAGCCTATAAGCAATCTGGCATCTCCACCACAGGAACAGCACAGTATGTTCAAAATAACAATAGCACCACAGTGTCTGCCAGTCAAACAGGGAGCTACTGCTGTGGTGCAGCTTCTACTGGCAGAGGCTTTCATAATTAGAACATGACAGCGATAATCCATGAAGGGTGAAGAACAGACGCACTGTAGAAATGCGTCTCAGGCCAACAGCTCTCAATCTACTGGTTTGCACAATGCAGTAAGATGCATACAGATTATTTGTAAATCAACAAGGTTTGTTTTAGCTATTCGGTTGACCCAGTATGCTGTGCTGCATTATTAGGCTATAATTACACTGTACTATGTCAATCAGTGTGCCCTTTACTCTTGCAAGTCACATCCCACAAATGTTTTGCTCCATGTTTCTATATAAAGGATCCTACAGGCAAAGAAAGGTAAGGCTGGGATTAAAAGCCTATGTCCATGTAGGGCACATGTTTACTGTGTGCTGTAGGGGTACTATTATAAGCATATTCTTCTTAAGTAAAAGCCCACTCAGGCTAGTCAGCAGCCTCCCTGCAGTTTCATAACATATGTAAACACAATGACTATAACTAACAGTTATAGTTGCCCTTCACTGCTTCCAAGTATGGTGCTATTTTGGAATTCCTACAAATTCAAGCCACCAAAACTCTGGATTACAAACAACCACTCAGTCACCAAGTGAATCATTTACTTAGTGAATAATTTAGCTAACACAATAAAGGAGCTTACACAAAACCCATTGTTAACAGTCCAAGGGCAGAGATTTAGGCACTGAGTTACCCTTTGCAAATTGATGCAATAGTATAATTAGCATAATCACACTGAAACAAACAAGGATGTCCCCCTCGTCCCTGTTTTACCTCTTGCTGCAGATACAGTGAGCTGTAAACAGGTTGCAGAGCATAAGGCAGGAGCCTTATTTCCACAACAGGGTGGGTGTCAAGAATATTTTGCAGCAACCCTATGCAAGAGACTATCAAAACAAGAGCTGCAGGTTATATGCTGATGCAAAGATGAGGAAAATAAACAGCTGACAGGGTTAACAATCCAAACTAGAGCAGCAAATGTGTTTTTTACTGCACATGCATGCACTCATTTACCGAGGTCAGGATTTGTTAATTCACATAACCAGTGACCAGGCTGACCAGCTGTTACATAATTATTTGGCCTGATTCTTCTCTCGGGCAAATGGGTACAGTCAGTCCACTAAAAGCCGGAAATGCACAGCTTGCCCAAACACTGACCACCCCAGGGAGATACACTATAAATATATGTGAGTGCGTGTGTTTCTGTTGGCCCACATACCTCGCTCGGGCTTCATGTTGTCCAGTGTCATCAGGTTGCCTTCAGGTGGTCCTGCAGAGATCTTCTCAGTCTTCTCCTTTTTTTCTAACTCACACAGCCCGGACAGTAACACAGCGGGCGTCTGGACCACTTGAACCCCCTCTGTGACTGAGAACGGCTGCGTTACCTAAGCAGTAATATCAGCTGTGAAGCCTGTGTGTTGGTGCCAACTGCCCCCTATCCAACAACAAAGCATTGCTTTGTTAGCATGCTACTGTCTGCTCCCATTCAGTCGCGCTGTATTGTCCAACACAAAGATAACTGATAGCGTGTGCCACTTACAGTGAGCTTTAAGGATTGTCAGTCTGCTCGGTAGCGTCTAACCGTCCTGATTGCAAATAATTTAACTAGCAAGCCGGCTCCCCTTACAGCTAGTCTCAAATTCCACCACCTGAACCGTAGTTAAGTCGTGGTTCATTTCGGTGTCTCCGCTTGTGTAACGCTGGCTCCTAACTACCAAGACGCTGGGGGTTTGCTAACTCAGCAGTGCTAGCCTGAAAGCAAACTCAACCAACTATAACCCCTACTGTTTCTATATTGTTAAGCAAGTACTAGTGACGACGACGATCTCGCAAACATCCTCAACCCCCCAATAATGTAGCGCAGGTAGCCACGGCTCAGCTGCTAATACCGATGACAGGCGGTCTCGGTATTTTTCTCTGCTACAACGAGAACATTTTCAGCGTTATCATTCTTCTCGCGAAACGACAACCGGCGATAATCACACGGACATGGTGCACTTTCTGTCCGTCCACAAAGCTCGAACAGTCGCCATCTACTTTGCGTCAGAAACGCCACCTGTACCGACTTCCTTTGTGATCCTCATTAAAACTTTTCAAACCGACAACAAATAGTCCGACTCCAACCGAGCGCTTCGGGGATGACGGCGACGTTTCCCACGAGCCTTTTTTCAGCGGAGCAGCGGTTGTTAAGAGGGTACTGACAAACCAGCTGACTGGTAAAACTAGAGGACTAGGTCGGTACTGATATTATTCAGGCGAAATGCAGATGAAAGGAACAGTGAGTCCTCCTAGTCGTGATGCTTACAGTCTGCCTCCCTTCCTCACTTCCCTCCCTGCTGCTTGTCAAAACAGATCAGTGCAGCTCTGGTCACGTGTCCCAACAACAGCGCTTCTCGTCACTTCCCTCTCTGCCAGCCTCGCATGAACTGGCAGCCATAGCAACCGCTAACTTAGAAGTGGTACCAAAACTTCTTAGGAAGTCACGCCACGTGGAGCTATAAGAGATTTTAAAATAAACCCCAAGTCTAAATGCGTGCCTTTATAGTTCTGAAACAGAAATGGCGAATAAAAAGTCCGAGCGGAGGAGAGGACAAACAGGAGAGGGGTTCCTCTCTGTAAGCTGATTGGCCTATGGAATTCGGTGCGCGTTCATGTGCGCGCGCGAAGATTCGTCTTTTTCCGTTGTGGACAGTGTGTTCCGTCTTCAACCGAAACAAGGCCAAGATTATTTTAGGAGCTGATGTTAGATGTTAGTAGGCTACAAAGTGACTGGCAAGACATCTAAACTCACTTAGAGGTTTTTGGGAAATAGTGGACCTTGGCCTGCTTGAACTGTTTCCTGCATAGAAGCTTCCCGTTCCCCCTGCTGTTTTTTTTTTTAAACAACGGCGGTGGTTAGCAGAACTTGTTTTATTGTTTAAAATAGCATGAAAAGTTAAAGTTACACGATATTGGGCCTAAAAGTTATTAACGAGGCATGGCTGACTTTTAAATATCCGCCACAGTTGCTGGTTTTTATAATGAGAGGTGCTATTCAGCATAAATTCTACTACAAGGAACCCAAGAAGTAGGCAAAAGTGAAATTGAAAACAGCAGGGGAGCCTGGGGGTGATTGTAACACTTTTTGTTTCAGCACTTAAAACTCACAGAATATTTTGTGCCGGGATTCTTATGTTTTGGCATAAAATAGCCTAATTTAACCACTGCAAGTAGCATGTTTTCAACATATTCAGCTATATAATTAATTAACTGATTTCCAACACAAGGAGTTCCATTACAGCCTGCCCTACTGCTGGGTAGGTTCTAACACAACCTGTGTTGTAACAATAAGACTGAAGAATTCCAAATTAGAGACCATATGCATCTTAATCATTTTATTGTGCATTGCTTCAACATCGTCCTGGGCTTCATCTTCATTTTAAAATCCCACTAGGATAAAAGAACAGTGTAACTTTGTTTATTTTGCTTCCACAGTGGGACTGTTTTTCTCACACACTGCTTTAGGTGTGCTGAAACGAAAAGGAGCAGGATAGTTGTGGCCCTGGGGATAGTTTTAATACTTTTTAAAAAGGTGTTACAACCACCCAGCCCCTGGAGCCATTGTTTAGCCAGCTGTTGAAAGCATGCTGGTTTCAAATTAGCATAGATTACATGCCCTGCATTTTCCCTAAAACACTACTCTTTAAAAAAAACAAACAAGTTACACATCTCTAATTTCAGGACTATCAGTGCTAATAAAAGCATACCTTTTATCAAAAAAAAAAAATCATAGTTGAAAATTTGTGATTTTGCTGCAATTTTACGTGCAAGCTTAGGGAGGAAGTTGTCATACATGGAACAATGCAAGCAATGGTAGGGTTTTG
>JAMQGT020005510.1:0-21496 GCA_024447675.2 Pterophyllum scalare
TACGTCACAGTCAAAAATGAAAGCTAAAGTAGACACAATATACAGGGTGGGCCATTTATATGGATACACCTTAATAAAATAGGAATGGTTGGTGATATTAACGTCCTGTTTGTGGCATATTAGTATATGGGAGGGGGGAAACTTTTCAAGATGGGTGGTGACCATGGCGGCCATTTTGAAGTCGGCCATTTTGGATCCAACTTTTGTTTTTTTCAATGGGAAGAGGGTCATGTGACACAAACTTATTGGGAATTTCACAAGAAAAACAATTGCTAACTGTAGCATGGGAGATGGGTGGTCTCATAGGGTGTCTTGCATTGAAATCTGCTGCAATGACCCGGTTACTGCTTTCACCAGACATCAACACAATTTCTATCCACTCCTCACGTGTTAACCTCTGCAACATGTCAATGGCTGTAAACAAAGAGAAACTTGTAAATAACTCATGAAAGAATAAAGTTACGTTAAAACCAAGCACATCATTGTTTTTCTTGTGAAATTCCCAATAAGTTTGATGTGTCACATGACCCTCTTCCCATTGAAAAAACAAAAGTTGGATCCAAAATGGCTGACTTCAAAATGGCCACCATGGTCACCATCCATCTTGAAAAGTTTCCCCCCTACCATATACTAATGTGCAGGAAACAGGAAGTTAATGTCACCAACCATTCCCATTTTATTAAGGTGTATCCATATAAATGACCCACCCTGTATACACAATATACCGTCCAGCCCATGTTGCATAATATCAACTTGCTTGACATATTTTCATATAAATTATTTCAGTTTAAAGCTTCTGTACATTATATGCTGCTTCATACGTACTTTTCCCAGAGGACAGATGTAGCGTAAGTATCTCTCCTCAAACAGCATCTGGTCATGCTGAGAATGGGCTCTGCTCACAGGGCTCTGTGTGACAGGCTCAGTAGCATGAAGTATCACATAGTCTGCCCCCCCCCCAAAACAAAAACAAAAAAACAAAACAAAAACAAAACAAAACAAAACAAAAAAGAAATTAAAAAAATTAGCAGCATTTTTACTCAGATCTTGCTGAATTGGTTAGTACCTAAAATGAAAACAGCTATCTGTAGCAACAATTCTCCAACCTTTGTATATTGAACAGTTATTATGCATTATGATGAATTATGCAGACACACGTGACAGAAGAGAAATGAAACAGGTATTCAGATTAAACAGGACATTTCCCTTTTCTATTTTTGGTGTATTATAATTTACAGTATAATAATTGTGTAATTTTGAAAGTATTTTTATTTTTAAATAAAGGTCCCATCTAAATTAGTGCATTCAGCTTAATTCATGCTAGTTTTGAAATGTACTTACTTACATTGAATTATCTGGACTTTTCCCCCATAAGGAGTATAATTGCACTTACTTGTTTCATTAAATAATTCATCCTTGATCTTTATAAGAACACCTCTGCACTGGCATGTGCAACATGCGACTGCGAATGCCTGTGAACTTTAAATCCTTAATTCAGCTGTGTTGTGATCGTGATTTCAGATATATCACGTTTAGACTGTGATCCTTGTGGATGCTTTAAATGTTAAATGAACACTTCTACTACAAAGGAATGCTGTTGTAATAGATGCAGTTTAGCATCAAACCTACTAAAATATGCAAGACCCATCCATCCATCCATCCATCCATCCATTCTCTTCCACTTATCCGTGGCCGGGTCGCGGGGGCAGCAGCCTAAGCAAAGAAGCCCAGGCTTCCCTCTCCCCAGCCACCTCCATCAGCTCATCTGGTGGGACCCCAAGGCGTTCCCAGGCCAGCCGAGAGATATAATCTCTCCAGCATGTCCTGGGTCTACCACGGGGCCTCCTCCCAGTGGGACATGCCCGGAACACCTCACCTATCTCTAAGGGTGAGGCCAGTCACCCTTTGAAGGAAGCTCATTTCTGCCGCTTGTATTTGCAATCTTATTCTTTCGGTCACTACCCAAAGCTCGTGACCCTAGGTGAGGGTAGGAACATAGATTGACCGGTAATTCGACAGCTTCGCTTTTACACTAAGCTCGCTCTTCACCATAACAGACCGGTGCAGCGTCCGCATCACTGCAGAAGCAGCCCTGATCCGTCTGTCAATCTCCCGCTCCCTTCTACTGCCACTCGTGAACAAGACCCCAAGATACTTGAACTCCTCCACTTAGGGCTGGAACTCGTCCCTGAGCCAGTGAGGGCACTCCACCCTTTTCCGACTGAGGACCATGGCCTTGGACTTAGAGGTGCTGATTCTCGTGCCAGCCACTTCACACTCGGCTGCAAACCATTCCACTGCGAGCTGGAGGCCACCACCTGATGAAGCCAACAGGGCCATGTCATCCGCAAAAGACTCTGAGACGAGACTCTGAGGCCACCAAGGTAGAAGCCTTCTACCACCTGGCTACGCCTAGAAATTCTATCCATAGAAATTATGAACGGCCGGGCGCAGCCTGAAGAGGTTACGTGGACCCAACCTTCCTGTAGGCCCACCACCCGCAGGAGGCATCATAGGGGTCGGGTGCAGTGTCTGTCGGGCGGTGGCCAAGGGCGGAGGCCCTGGCAGACCGATCTCTGGCTATCAAGACTGGCTAATATGCAAGACCTTCAAGATAAAATATATTTTCTGCATAGGAGCATATGTTGATCATATGAGCATATGTTGATCTGTATACCTTTCATAGAATCATACCACCTAAGGGCCCAAAGATCACAGGCACCTAATATTGATTTTTGCTTTGTCCTTTGCACACAGAGATTTCTCCAGATTCTCTTGATGATATTATGTACTGTAGATGATGAGACAGTCAAAGTCGGGGGGGCTGGAGCCTATCCCAGCTGTCATAGGGCAAGAGGCAGGGTACACCCTTTACAGGTTGCCAGCCTGTCGTAAGGCCAACACAGAAAGACAGACAGCCATTCACACTCATACCTATGGGCAATTTAGATTGGCCAATTGACCCAACCCCAATAAGTGCATGTCTTTGGACTGTGGGAGGAAACTGGAGTACCCGGAGAAAACCCACGCAGACACAGGGAGAACATGCAAACTCCACACAGCAAGAGAGAGGCCCGGCCAAGGTGGAATCAAACCCAGGCCTTCCAGATGGTATTCTAACTGTGAGGCACTAGTGCTAACCCCCACGCCACCGTGCTACTAAATCGAAGAATATTATTCTGAAATTGTTCCAGAATTTGCAGATGCAGTTGTTTTGCAGATTGGTGAACCTCAGCCCATTTTTACTTCTGAGAAACTCTGCCTCTCTACGATGCTTTTTTTTTTGTACCCAATCATGTTACTGACCTGTAGCCAGCTAATCTAACTGGCTGCAAAATGTTCTTCCCACTGTTTCTCTTTAATACCACTTACTTTTCCAGCTTTTTGTTGCCCAGTTCTGACTTTGTTTGAGATGCGTCGCTGTCATCAAATTCAAAACAAGCTGATATATGTTTGTGATACAAAAAGTTAGTCCGTTTATGAATTCTGGTCTTAACTAAATGTATTCATTTATTTATTTTAAAAGAACAGTTTTAACATATATGGCTGAACTGATTACCAGTACAGTATAAAACAGATTTTTACCTGAAGTGATGAGACTGTTGAGTTGACGGATAATACTGCGACAAGAAGGTCTGAAATCTGCCTGATAGTCCATGCACTGGCTGATCAGATCCGCGAGCTCTGTCCACTGAGAGGGAGGCAGCTGCTGGAAGCTCTCATAAAACTGCCGCTTCTACAGAAACACGTCAGTGGCACCAATTAATGTCTGTATGAGATTTTTATTTATCAGTGAGAATTAAGCAGAGAAATTGATTGTAACTCTCATTTCAGCTATACAGTCTTTAGCCTTTTCATAGTGTTTCAATCAAATGCAAATTCAAACGCTACTATAGTATTCTGAACTACGTCAGTCTGTCTTTATACTGAAGTTTATGAACCTAAAACACAGTATCCTCTAGTTTAGGTATTTTCTGCAGCACACAGCAATGAGTCAGACAGCTGACATGTTTATAGTGTTTAAAACCTTCTAAAACCACAAACTGCAGATTAGACAAGAGGATCTACCTGATCTAGGTTCCAGCCTCGTAGCGGGGAGTTGCCATTGTTGAAGATTTCCCACACAGTGGCGCCAAAGCTCCACTTATCACACTCCAGGGTCAGTTTTTCTGGCGCAACCAGGACCTCCGGGGCCACCCAGGGGATCCTGTCGAGAATAACTGGGGAAGCAGCAACAATATGAATACATTTGATCATCTATTTATTTGTTTGGTTATAAAGTAGGAGATGAAGTTGTCTTCTATTTTGTTGCAGTAAGATTAGTTAGGAAACAAAGTCACCCTATTGAGTCAATAAGATGACATAAAGACCATCATTCTGTTGTCCTACAAGAAAAATCTTTCTCACCTATCTCAATATTTGTAGTTTGCATTATAGATGTGAGCGGTGTTAGGCAGTAACTAGGTTAAAAAGAGGTGGAAAATGGCATTTAATGTGTTGCTTTTGCATATTTTACTGTGCATGAAAACATTTTTTAATAATGCCATATTTCAGACAACTTGAGCAAATAATGTTTGGACAAATACAGTATTAATGCAACACCATTAAGGGCAGCATGCTTCACAAAAGGCAATCTCTATCAAGAAAAAAAAAAGAAAAGAAACGCATCATTTGGCAATATGCACTCAAATTCTGAGTATTATTTTTTATTGTGCTGCCTTTCTTCTGCCAATCAAATCAGTCGATTGATCTAAAAAGCCAGCTACCCCATACCAAGGAGGAAGAAATCCTGCCACCACGGAGCTGACCAGTGTCATAGCCGAGGAATCATACACAGGCTGCAGAGGAGGCATCTGCTTATTTCCAAGTATAGAAGTAATTAATTAACTAATTACTAAAGTAAGTACTTGGAAGTGACAGAGGAACTAATCATTTGTAACCTATGACATTTCAAAGTTAAACTTACTAACTATTTAGAAAAATTTTTTACCATCTTTGCCCACCGTGGCCACACTGATGCCTGGATCACTCAGCTTTATGAAAGGAGAGCTGGGCTGAGAGGGGTCACCTTCTCTGGCCAGCAGGAGATTTTTGGCACAGATATTTCCATGAACAATGTTCTTCTCTTCCTGCAAGACAGGGACATGTGATTCAGGACAACTATTGCGACATTTCAAACCCAAACTAAGCAGGCAAACTACCATCCAGGACAGAATAACATCTGAGTCCTTTTAAAGTGTTATTAAGAAATTCGACAGTTGCATTAATTCTATTGTTGTAATGATATATTGTATGATGATATTGAATAATATATACTGTATATATTGTATTGTATATCAGTATATATATTGATATATATTGTATGATGATATACTGAATGATAGCATTTAGTGGTTGCATATTATGCAATCTGCAGCCTACAGCCAAGTCCTACTCTAAGCTGCCTTCTTCTCATTTCCATATCAGTAAATCTTCCTTACCAGGAAGTTGAGGGCTGATGCAAGCTGTTTGGCTAAGTCAAGTTTCCAGCTCACTGATACAGATCTCCCTCTTTTCAAGTAAAGGTCAAGGGCCCCGTACTTGACATACTCCTGCACCATGATGTCTGAAAGGCACAGCAAGGTTTGTTTCAACAGCTGTACTTCAAACCAAACACAGAGCGCTCACTCGCAGAGCAGCACCTGTGCTCGGGCCACATGGTATGAAACAAAGTGAACTGAATAACTGTCAGCTTTGAAATTACAACTACTTATGTCAGTCGAAACACAGCAGCGCATCTAGAAAACATAAAGCACGTTAGCTTTACTGAGCTGATGAACAGGCAACCGGCAAACAAAGACGGTCAATGCAATCATGCAACTTAGCTTTAACTTACTCTTTACTCCATGAACACTAACACCGTACACAAGGAGGAGGTGTCTGTGAGTAATCTGACTCATCAAGCTGGCAGCTTCAAAGAATGACTGAAAGAAAAGGTACAAAAGCATGTGTTAATGCTAAACCAATGAATAATAAAAGAAAAAAAAATATATATATATATATATATATATATAGGTTTATAAAAACTCACCTCCCAGCAGTTCTTGTGAGTGGCATCAAGCTCTTTCAGAACAACCTCCGTCACACGCTTCTCCCCATCGTGAGTGTCAATTTTTTTGCCTTTAAAGATTTGAGTGAAAGAGCCCTTTCCAAGGCTTTCATCCTTATAGGGGGGGGGGAATCATAAGTAACATCATAACTTGGAAATTCCTTTCAGATTACTTTGAATACAGTGTCACAAGAGTAGCATTAACACTATTTGTTCGTGACACAGAATTATTAACTGCAAGACACATAACAGCTGCTGTAATAGAGGTATGACTAGTTGGATTAAAAGTATTGATAAAGTACAAGAAGCAGGGGCAGATTCAGACATTTAAATTTTCAGGAGTCAGTCCAAATCAAGGGAGTCTGAATAGCAATAAAATATTCAGAAAAAATTTCACATGTGTGTGTTTTTTGGAGATGTGTGTCTTTAGAACCACAGGATTGCAATGAATCTCTGCCACAGAGGACTCATGTGGTGCAAGACTTTTACCCTCTAGAAGTCCCTGAAGTGGAGCTGTTGGTTCCACCTCCAGTGATGCATGAGCTCTCAAAGTATTGGGAGTTTCCTGAGTATAACCATTGCCAGATGAGATTCTCTTGATGATTTTTACAGCACAACGCTGAACAAGTGTTCCAAAAATTATTAAGGAACAGGCCAAAAATATCTGTGTATAGTGTGTCTTGTCAGAGGATTGCAATCAGTCAGTATATTTGAAACTGAGAGCGGTCTCACAGGCTAAAAGCTCCTGGCAGGGTAATATGTTGATTGTCTTTAGGTGCTATGCAGAGCTATCATCGCAGAGCTAACATGTTTATGAACAGAAAAACATGCAAACACTACCAAAAACCTTGGCGAAGGTAATGACTAAAAATATTTAATGTAAAGAAATATAACTGCAATTTATTCCATATCCATACTGGAGATGGGGCAAAAGGTTGGTTAACACCCTAGCCAAAGCCTTTATATTATTTGAATTCCCACTCTCCCTCTCTCTACATGGCTGAAGAGCTACCCATACAGAACAAGGCAGGACAATAAATCCAAAATAAAGGGCAGAAGCTGGAGGGGGTGGGCTGCTGATGCCTACCTCTGAGTTAATTTTTTAATGGAACTTTAATGACACAGATAGGTTCTAAATGACTGACTCCATGTCAGCGTTGGCCCTGAGGCAACAGGCCTGCTTAAAACAGCATATAAAACAACTTACCCAGCTCAGGTCTTCATATTTGATCATGTGGAACTGGATGTGACTAAATTTGTTCCCTTCACTTGTTGGAGAGCCTGGAGCTTCTACAGAGCTGCTGTTCCGTATGATGATCAAATTTGTGAGCTCTTCAGGAACAGCAGAAAACATATTTGTTATGCAATCAATAGTCTTGCAAATATAAAAGTTCAAGAATTTGATGTATACAAAATTGTCTGTAGATTTTACAGCATATAAATCCTAGTAATGCATTTTTCTGTAGCCATGTTGCAGTTTGGAATAATAAATAACTTCCATGTGACAGATACATGTGAATGTTCCTTTGTTTCTTTAACTTACTACTACAGTTTACAGCTGGGAGTAGAAATGCAGATTCAATAAAGAAAAAAAAACTTAGATAATGTAGCAACTGTAACATGACAAATTACCAGGATTGTTTTTTTAATCAGAAAAACGTGTACTGTATTAAGAAGATTGGCATTCAGTAGATTCAAATAAGTAATCATACTTTGATCCTCCTGTAACAGAACCGACAAAATATGGACATATGGAAATATGCTCTTAAAAACAACACCTTAACGGGCCTTAAAACTGCACTGCTCCTAATGGCCAGCAGGGGGCAACTCCTATCATTGCAAAAAGAAGTTTGGAAGGAAAGTGAGGAGAAAAGACCCTGCTGCTCACTTATATATATATATATATATATATATATATATATATATATATATATATATATATATATATATATATATATATATATATATATATATATATATATAGTGGATCAAGTGAGCATATATATATATTTGTTACCTTTTTTATATTTTTCAGTACAACATGATTTTCATTTTCTATATGAGTATCCAATTTAGAGTTAAAAAAAAAAAAATTTTAAAAAGAGTAAAAATAAAAGATAATCTAAGGAATTGGCCCTTTTTTTTGGTAAGTACTTTTTATGTCTGTTTTCCACTAGTCAAAACAAGCATCCCGGTTATCACAGTATTTGTTCAATGCACCCTGCTAACCAGACTAGCTAGATGATCAGTTAGCATGATACCAGGTTTCATCATGTGGGTTGTCTCCATCTTTCACTATGACCATTAAGACTTAATGAATTTTCAATATCACAACTCCCTGTGTCTTTGCCCTTGTATTTTTGCTCATATCATGATGTAGCTTGAGGAGAAATACCTTTAGGTCGGGGCGGACAGCAGCATGTTAACTTCACAGGTACTTCAGCCAGCAGCAGCTTATTGTGTTGATAGTGGCTGGTGAGCTCTCGCAAGCTAGAAAATGATTTCTGGACACCAAAGAAACTGTAGTGCTCATTTTTATTAATGAGACAGTCTTTATAATCAAGTCCAAGCGGGGTCTGCAGAAATAAGAGGTTGATTTTTGATCAGACTGAAGGATCCACATACTTTATTCAAAATGTTAGACATGGGAAACACTTTTGCACTTTGGATTGAGCAGACACTTCTTTGGCTGTTCCTCAACATGGAGTGGGTGACAAATTACTTGTTACAGGACACATTTTAAGAAAACGTTTTTGTCTATGTCTGTACCTGAACACAAACAGTGAGGAAAAAGTTGTCATAGTTTTTGGGACTCTGCCGCAGAAGGAAGGTGCCACCTTCAGATCCTGACCTTTTCAGTTTGTTGACTGCAATCTCAGATCTGCTCAAACAGAATACAAAAATATATAATAAGGTATATTTATATTAAACAGGAGCCTGTGAAAACTGGTTAAGTAATTATCAAAATGGCTCACGTTACTGGGCCATGACAGTGGTTTTTGATTCCCTCCAGGATACTTGGTGGCGCAATGTCTTGCCAGAAGAAGTGGCTTGAGTCTGTGGTCAGTCTGAAGTAACCATCAACAAGAGACACAAAGGAAAGTGCCTCTTTGAGGGTCTGAAACGTCATTTCCTGTAAAGAAATTAGGCATAAATATGCATAAGAAGTTGCACTGCACCTTTAAAAAGCAAAAGCCTTAACACATTTTAATTTGGTTGCTATCCCCTTCAAGGTAGTCTCCTGTTGCAGCACTGCACCACTTAAAGCACTACATTTAGCTGCATTTTTTTCAATCCCTTCCAGATTTACTATGCAGTCTTGCCTTGGACTTCGTGATAAGACTGCAGTTGCTGCTTGACACATTTGCCCCATCTGTGATTTTGTCCTCTTCCCTAAAATGAATTCTATGTTAGATGGTCTCTGTTTGACAGTCTCTATGAACATTTTTATGCCGAATAACCATTGGCTGGAGGTCTTTTCTGGATGCCAAGTGGAGAAAAATTGTTCCATAATGAAAGTAGAAACAAAGTCATAGACGTTACCACATTGGTTCAAGGTACTACTTAAACGCTGCCTTGTGTGGACATCTGCTCACAACCATGTATTAACCACATTAGTTATTAGTATTTTAAAAAATAAAGACAAATGTATTTAATTACTTCTCTATAATAATCTGATCTATATTTCTTACTTCATAAGAGATAGTCTGGACAGACCTCTAGCCTTAAGGTAGCAATACAAAGTAGCAGATGTGCTCAAAGTGGTACAATTACACAATACACTATGTTGAGGGGAATTGTTTCCAAATTGTTCATATTATACATACAAGATAAACACTAAAATACTTTCTAGAATTAAAAAAAAAAATCTAAGTCTAAAATATGTCCTTTACCAAGCAGCAGTCATCCTTGCGTGTTATAATCACCATCCGGCTGTCTTGGGGTAACGGCTCATGGCACACCCTCTGTATACTGATGTCAGTGATTTCTTGGAAATCACAGAAGGTCTGCCACTCAACTCCAGGCAAAATCTATTTAGTTGATAGTATTTTTGGTAGTTTTAGTAGCATAGTAGAGATATTAAAGCAGGAAAATTGTAACAGTGAAAACTAAACTCAATCTTATTCTTACCAGGGCATCATCAGAACGGCTACAGGTTTGAATTCCTGTTTCTCCTGTGACCCGCACAAGAGAGTCTTTCATTTTGTTGGAAGAAGAATGAGTCATTCGGAAGGTTTCAGTTCCAAGAGAAGGCTCAATGCCAGCCAGCTCAATCAGGTACTTGAGTTTCAGGCTGCACTCATCTACTGAGCAGTTGCCAAGCTTCTTTAAGAAACGCTTGAGGGTATTTCGAATTCGGTAGCGGTCCAGCCGGTTTCGTTTCTGGATGTCATGGCGATGTGACTTGGGAAGGCAGGATTTGTAGCTAAAGAAGAATAATATTTGGTGTAATGACTGGAAACTAGAACAAACTGTTCTGCAAGCAGTGATACACTTACAACTGTAAATACCTGACAGTCTTGCAGAGATCTCTTACACTTTGGTGACGCTCCTTAGCCATTCTCCACAAGTCCAGCACTGCAAGCCCAAGGCATTCCTCTTGGAGACTCAATGGTGGAGCTACCCCTGCTTCACTTTCAATAAAGTCATTTCGCAGCTAAGCAGCAAAATAAATAAATTTGAGTCATTTTCTCTGACATCTCCTAGTATAAAAAAGCATGCAGATCTTTGTGTCTGTAACTTGTGTTACATTGTGCAGTAGTGCATGAGTTAAAGAACAAAAAATACTGGTTAACGCCTCAAAGCAATGAAGGCATTTATGGAAAAAAAATAATTATGTGGGTGAAGTATGACAAATAGGTCATATGGTTGGATAAAGTTTATTGTGCTGATGAATTACATAGCTGGATCTCATATAATTATCATTTTCAGTATTGGAAATTGTAAGTATTTCTTCGTACTGGTAGCTGGATGAAATACTTATTCTGTACTTAAGCCAGTAGAATGTTTATTTAATCACTTTCTGCCAGTCTCAACCTGATGTTTTTAAAAAAATAATAATGATAATGCCCTTTTTAAATTAAAGAAAAATGTAAAGTCTAAAACATTACTTAAGCTGTTTAGAGGTAATATGATTATTTTGTACTTGTACCTGAGCAAAAAGGTAGTCAATGACACTGCAGTCAAGCACTGGACTGATTCTGTCTCTCGTCAAACTGTAGCGGTATGAAGATCTTGGTCCTTGCCTGAACCAGTTTCCAAACAAGAACCTTCAAACAGAAAAACTCCATCACATATAATAGCATATTAGCATTATAGCATAAAACCAACCTTTACTTCCAGATCCAATAAAAAACTGTCAACTAGTGCTGCAAACTGTAATTATTCATAGCAATTCTCTAAGGAGCTGATGAACTAAGTATTCAACAAATTAATATAGTTGTTCATGTCATTAGGTACACCATGCTAGCTACTGTGTTGGACTCCCTTTTGCTTTCAGAACTGCCTTAATTATTCATGGGACAGACAAGGTGCTGAAAACATTCCTCAGAGATTCTGGTTCATATTTACATGAAAGCATCACACAGTTGCTGCAGATTTGTTGGCTGCACATTCATGGCATGAATCTCCAGTTCCACCACATCCCAATTGTGCTCTGTTCAACTGAGATCTGGTGACTGTGGGGGCCATTTGTGACTCAATCTGGCAAAAGGAGTTGCAAGTCGCAGAGGCTGATTTGTATGCCAGTAACATATGAATAAAAAAAAATTTATTAGTGAAATTAAGTTTCATATTTAGTATGCAAAATTTTTTTAATAATGCCATCACTGGTAGCACAAATGCTCAAAACATGAAAGCAGTCTCTGCCCTATTGCTAAGAACATCCCATGAACCCAGAAATGACCTGCAATACAGTGCGCTGATTCCTATGTTATTGGCATAAGAATTAGCCCCTGTGACTTGGACTCCTTTTGCCAGATCGGGTCACATTTGAGGACAGTGAACTCATTATCATGTTCAAGAAACCAGAGATTATTTGAGCTTTGTAACAAGGTGTGTTATCCTGCTGGAAGCAACCATTGGGAGATGGTTACATTGCTATCAAAAAGGGATGAACGTCATCAGCAACAATACTCAGGTAGGCTCCGCATTTAAACCATGCTCAGCTTGTTCTAAAGAAGCCAAAGTGTGCCAAGAAAGTATCCCCCACATCATTAAACCACCACCAGCCTAAGCCGTTGATACAAGGCAGGATGGATCCATGCATTCATCTGAATGTCACAGTAAAAAACGAGACTGCCACTCACTGGATATTTTCTCTTTTTCAGCCCATTCTCTATAAACCCTAGCGATGGTTGTGTGAGAAAACTCCAGTAGATCAGCAATTTCTGAAATCTTCAGAGCAGCCCATCTGGCAACAACAATGATGCCGCATACGAAGTCACTCAAATAACCTTTCTTCCTGATTTTGATGCTCGATTTGAACTTAAATACATTGAGGTGCTGCCATATGATTGGCTGATTAGATTTTTGCATTAACAAGCAGTTGAGCAGGTTTACCTAATCAAGGGGTCAGTGAGTGTACTTCGAATTGCCAGAAATTATTATTTTAAAGTGCTTATTTGCGTGTTATTGAAATGTAATCAATAAAATATTTATTTTACTCAGATAACATCCCATCAAATAAGACAATTTGACACCCACCTGACTCTAAAGTGAACCTTTAAGTTTTCATCAGTGTCAAACATGTGTGATGGAGGATACCAAAATGAGAGGTCTGCTGATGCCAAACCGAATAGACTCAGGTATACTGGCAAGATCCCTGGAGAAACAAAAACAATAAACATCATGAATATGGCTGACAGAACTAGTACCTTTCTCCTAAATTTTCCTAGTGGATAACATTTTTCTGAATTGTAAGAATATATGCATGCATATGCATAACAGTCATACCACATTTTTTTCCTGCTTGGATGCAGACGTTTTCAGCAGATATTAGTCCACATGTAATGTGTAAAGTTGTTGCTTCCTTTGTGGCAGGGAAGAAGTAGAGGTGAACTTGTAGATTAGGAACAGTGCTTGAACTGGACCTCTGGCTGCCTCCTCTGTCTCTGATCACCAGAGGAGTTAACTCTTCCTCGCTGAGATCCATGGGTACTTCTGAGAATGAAATCAACAGCTAAACATCAGAAAATAGATTTAGAGACAGCCAGGTGACCAGCTTTAATTCAAGTTCCACTGAAAATCTTACACTGAAAAACGATTTGCATGTTATATTTGACTGAGTGTGTCCTAAGTGTCAGTGTTCTGACTATAATTGGGTTTTTGGAAGTATCCTGTTAGCTTTGTGTGTTACAACCTGGCTTCAGAAACCTGGATGAGCCCAAACCACTTTGCAAGTAAAATGATGGACATTTTATGTTCATGAAATGTCATCCAATACTATACGTATAAACAAAGCAAATGAAAGATATGTTTCATTTCCCATTTCCCAACTACATTTACATCAGTGCTGGCTGGGATGTGTGGACAAGGCAGGCCAACTGTCACTGGAGATTTTTGTTAACTACAGAGGAATTTGTGACCTCAAACAACATGCATTAGGAGAAAAGTCACATGGGGAGCCAAAGGATGTGGTCCTCCCTTCCAAATAATAGGCAGTAATAAATAGTGGATGATCACTTGGAATTCATTAACTCCCAAGGAGTGTATGAGATTAGTTAGGTCCCTCAGCGATTAGATAGTGCTTTTTATCAGGTTGTTCTAAAAGTTCCATGAAAAGCCTTCAGCTGATCCAAAATGCTGCAATGAGAGCACTGACAGGGACTAGAAAGAGAGAACATACTTCTCCCATAGTGGCTTCTCTTCATTGGCTCCCTGCTAAGTCCAGAATTGAATTTAAAATCCTTCTCCTCACATAGAACGTCTTGAATAACCAGGCCCAACCTTATCTTAAAAACCTCATAGTACCATATTACCCCAATAGAGCACTTAACTCTTAGACTGCTGGTTTAATTGTGGTTGATTGGATACTTAAGAGTAGAATGGGAGGCAGAGCATTCAACTTTCAGGCCTCTCTTCTTAGGAACCAGCTACCAGTTTAGATTCGGGAGACAGACACCCTCTCTATTTTTAAGATTACCCTTAAAACTTTCCATTTTGATCAAGTTTATCATTAGGGCTGGATCAGGTGACCCTGAGCCCTCCCTTAGTTACACTGCTATAGGCCTAGGCTGCTGGGGGGTTCCCATGATGCACTGCTTCTTTCATTCACCTTATTTACTCTGAGGGGAGAGAGACAGTGTTTCTTCTTTAGTCATCTTTTTCCACTCTCTGTGTTCATATATCACTCTGCATTTAATCATTAGTTATAATTTATCACTCTTTCATAGTGTGTATTTTGTCCCAGCTCCCTCCCCTCATCCCCAGATGGCCCCTCCCTGAGCCTGATTCTGCTGGAGGTCTCTTCCTGTTAAAAGGGAGTTTTTCCTTCCCACTGTCGCCAAGCCCTTGCTCATCAGGAGTAAGCTTATTGTTGGGGTTTTCTTTGTGTTATTTTAGGGCCTTTACCTTACAGTGTAATGCGGTTTGAGGCGACTGAATTGAATTGAATTGTATTGAATTGAATTGAATTGAATTGAATTGAATTGAATAATGGGTGGGTTAGTGGGAGGTTCCTAGGTAACAAAAAGCCATGCATTAGGCAGTACCCATGTATATCTGACAGAGTCTAATGTCAAAGCTCTTCCTCAGGAATCACAGCCTGTATCTGTCTGGGCTGTGTGGACTTGAATTTCTGGTATTTATTCTTTTATTTATTCTGTCTTGGGTTTCCTGGTGAACAACAACAAACCTATTATTTTGGTATTCCTTAAGAATAATAATTGTTTTCATGTTTTGTAACTTAAATTTTAAATTTACAGTCATTTACTTGCATTCCTGAACAGCACTAAAAGCACCATAGAACAGTATACCAGTGATATGATCATGATTTCATTTTGGGTTTTTTTGGGGGGGGACAAGTTGGGGGTCTGCCCAGGATAAGCCGAAGCTCTGAGAAAGAAATATACATGTATGCATGTGGTTTCTGAGTGCTGCCAACAACCTGCATAGGCAAGTGATTTTACAGCAACACAAAAAAGCAGAGGCAACAAAAGTATCCCACTTTTGGATGAATTAAAGCAATTAGCAAATTTTTTTTTGCAATGACAGTTACATTTGGTTCATTTGAAAATTTATTCAAATGCTGATATGTGACAGGGAGCTAACAGGTAAGTAGTTACCAAATATGGGCAGCAGAACTGCTCAAGTTAATAGCACTCAAATTAATTAAAGGTAAACAAGTCCTTAAATGTCAGTTTGTATTTGTAAACATTAGTACAGGCTCCTGCTTGCATAGCATTCGGTTTTATGCTATACAGTCATATGCATAACCAGATTTCTGTGCCTTCTAGATAGACATCATTTACCAAATATGAAGTAAACCTGGACAGCCCCCATGTACAAAATTCATATCCATGTAAAAACACTCAGAAAAGTCAATTGTAGGCTTGTGGGGATTCCCGCCCTCAAGTGAAACTGCTTACCACACTGTGCTGTAGTCCAAATGAACACTATATAACAGCATGTGAGCCACTGAGTACTATGTAACAATAAGTAAAATTACTTTCCCATAAATGTGTTTCGAATACATTATTCACATTATGAGCAATGTTTAAAAAAAGTTAAAAACAATCAACATAAACACTATTAGAAAGTTAAGATAACATCTCATGATTATGGACATACAATGAAATCATTCACTCTTTGAATAGCAGCTTACAAATAGCTAAAGACAGAGATTAATCCATAAGGCAAGCACATTCTTTATAACGTGAAGTAAGGCTTATTGATACAAAGTAGAAATCTGGATATTTCTTAGCAGGAAGTACGTAAAAATAGCTTTATACTTACAGGATTATGGGTTACTGAAATCACTTATTGGATTGTTACCGTCGCATGTGACCAAATGAAGTCCTCATTTTGCTATTTTGTACCTGTAAACGAAGACTTATTTCGTTGACTTTTGCGCTGCGTGTGTGTCTGTGTGAGACAGGAAGTTTAAAAGGATTTCCTGATTTTGAGAAAACACATCAACTGTTTGTCATCAGTCTGTTGTCTCCCACACATACACGCACTTAGAACAAGAATACTCATGTCATAAATGATGCAACGTTTTGTTAAAATTTCTTTTTAACATTAAGGACCCATGATACACATAAAACATTCAATGCAATAAAATTTATTGAGCAGATTTTTGCTTAATAGCGGATGCTGGGCAAGCTTGTTTTCCTCTGTCACCAACCTGTATTATTGTATTCTAATGACCCCCTGCATTCAAACACACTAGCAGGGGACATTTAGCAGAATTGCAAATATTTTGTTCATTCATCCAATACTATGATATTGCAGGGTGCATTTAACATTCGACCCATTCCAGTGGAGCACAGACTATTCTTTATTTGCATTATTTTCCAATGACTGGTTTTAAGAATCAGATCCATACTGGCCTCTTTGTAAACACCATAACCAATGTCTCTTCGAAAGTGAAAGTACAAATTCAATTTAATAAAATTCAGACAAAGCAGACAAAAATGCTTAAATTCCTGTTAATTAATGACACTTAAAGCCCATCTTTTGACTCAACAATTAACTGTAAAACTTGTCATCCTGTCTTGGAAAACTGGTCAAAGTAATATCATGATTCACATTAAGTGGAAAGTGATGCATTGTAAAAGCAAATGCAGCTCCGTAAAAAGAAATCAACTTATCTGACATTACAGGAAAGGAGAAGCAGCTGACAGCTGTGGTTTCCTTGTTCAGCACTTCGGTTTTAAGCAGTTCCTGTTATAGCTGTAAGATAACCACCTGGTCACAGCAGCAAACATTTCAGTGTTTGAGGTAATGCTTGTAATTACTTAATCTCTGACACATTAAATTTTCTTTATCATTACCTTTTTTCTATAGTTGTCAATTTTCCAGTTAGATTTCACAGTTAGTTTAACAATCTGTCTTGAAAGTAATAAATCCAGCATAAGACCTTTTCGAACATCATTTATAGTTAACAGATTTCTGGAGGTTTCAACAGTGTGATCCAGAGAGCCATTGCTTAGCTTGTAATTGGTTAGATTTCTGGAAAATGATGATTCATAGGTGTTAAGCAGATTGCAGCAACTTGTTAAAATGCTTCCAGTGTTCATACTGACAAGCTGATGTTTACTGTGTGAGAGCTGATAGGTTTTGTGTGGGTCATGAGGAGTGGGCAGGCAGGTGTATTGCTTCTGGTAAAAGTCTATTCTTATGAACAGGAATCCACAGGGAGAGGTCTGATTAACATTACTAGGTACAATGGTCTGGTGGAGACTGATGGAATGGCTTGGTTCTTAAATCCTCAGCAGGAGATGAGAAATCCTGCCGCACATTGCCAGGAAAGGAGTGAGGAACAGGCGGAACTACCAAACCATGACAAAATGACAATGCAAACTGACAGACAGACTGGCGTTAACATCCACCATAATGCTAACATGACTAAAAACTGACAGCTATGAGGATGATTGTTGAGGCTAAAATGTTCTGTATTACCTCAGGTTTAATTGGTTTGGAAAAACTGTTGCTCATTGTGCTGTGTTGGAAAATCTCAGATTTTTCTGTTTGCACCACTGAGAACTGCAAAATATATATGCACAATATACACTTGAGGGATTGTTGAGGGTGACCTGCCAGCCAAACACTGGAAGGTCACATCAGTCTATCAGTTTAATTTGACTCTGAATGAAACAAATATTTTTTCATGAATTGCATTGTTGTGTTTTATGGTTGTACAACAGACCAAATAGTGTATGATATCACGCATATTTTACGTGATCGTGAAAATTTTATATCCATGAGAATCAGTGACATAGGGTAGCCCTGACAAGTCTGACTTATTGCCGGCTGTACAGACCAAGCTTTTGCTGCAGTTGTACAGGGACTGAATGGCCCGCAACAACCAGCCAGACACCCCAAGACCTCCCGCAGGATACCCCGTGGGACGCGGCCAAGTCATCCTCCCTGTCCCCAGAATCTGCTGTCATGTCATGATCCTGGGCCTGTGGCCCTGCATTTTAAGTTCTCTTTGTGATGTTCTGTTTTGTTGTATCTTCTGGATGTGTTCTTAGTTTTTCTTGCAGTCTAGTTTCTCAGTTTTTTGTATTTTTGTATTATTTTTGGGTTTTGTTAATTATAGGTTATTCTGATTTCCCAGTGTTCTCGTCTTCCCGTGTCCTTGTGCTCCCGTGTCTGTGCTCCTCTGTGTATCTGTTGTGTGCTGGTGTCTGTTATCCTTTCCGTGTCAGGTCTTCATTGTTTGTGTTTCAGGTATCTGTGTCTTCCTTGTTAAGTTATTTCCCTGTGTTGTGTCAGCTTAAGTGTTGTAGTTGGGTTCTGTTTAGTCATGTTTAGATTCCCTCTGTGTGCCAGTCTCTTTATGTGTCAAGTCTGCGTGTACCGTGTCTGGGTTACTTCCTGTTTTATTTTGACAGCTCTTTGACCTGTGTGCTTGTGTTTTGCTTTACCTCCCTGAATCTCATTTGTGTTATTCAGTTCACCTGTTTGCCCCAGTTGTTTCTACTCACTCCTCGTTTCCTCTGTGTATTTATTGTCTGAGTTTTGCCCTGGTCAGATGTCAGAGTCTTATTGTCTTTGTGGCAGTGTTTTGTGTTCCTGTGTTTCTCTGTGCTTTTGTATTCCTTAGTTCCTCCCAGTTCAGGTTTCCTTTAGTTTTATTATTTTACATATAGCCTATAGCCTCAGTTGAATTCAGCAGCACTCCACCCACACTATGAACCGTGTTAGTAGAGCGCTACTTTCCCCTCCTGAGTTGCCTGATTGCTTTCCAGAGTTACTTCAATGCCATCCAAAAGTCTTTTTCCATGGCCTCACCGAACTCCTCCCACATCCGAATTTTTGCTTCGGCCACCGTCCAAGCCGTGTTCCACTTGGTATGCCGGTAACCTTCAGCTGACTCCGGAGTCCCACAGGCTAACCAAGCCCGATAAGACTCCTTCAGCTTGATGGCTCCCTTCACCTCCGGTGACCACCATCTGATTCGGGTGCTACCACCACGACAGGCACCAGCCACCATGCAGCCACAGCTCTGAGCAGCAGCCTTAACAATGGAGGTCTGGAACATGGTACTTTCGGACTCATTTTCCTGCAGCCTTTCTGCTGTTGAAGTTCTGTTGGAGGTAGGAGTTGAAGATCTCACAGACTAGCCTGCCAGGCATTCCCAGCACACCCTCACAACATGTTTAGGGGTGCCAAGTCTGTTCAGCATCCTCCCCCACCACCTGATCCAACTCACCATCAGGTGGTGATCAGTTGACAGCTCAGCTCTTCTCTTCACCCGAGTGTCCAAAACATACAGCCATAGATCTGGTGATACGATTACAAAAGCAATCATCAGCCTGTGACCTAGGGTGTGCTTATGGACAGTCTTTTGTTCGAACATGGTGTTCATTATGGACAAACTGTGGTTTGCACAGAAGTCCAATAACAAAAAACACCATTCTGGTTCAGATTGGGCAGGCTGTTCTTCCCAATTATGCTCCTCCAGGTTACACTGTCATTGCCCACATGAGTATCTGAATTCTCTCAGCAGGACAATGGAGCACCCTCGAGCAACCCACCCAGCAACTCCAAAAAAGGTGGGTACTCTGAACTGTCATTTGGCACGTAAGCGTAAACAACAGTCAGGACCCGTTAAGCAGCCCAAAGACACAGGGAAACAACCATCTCGTTTACCTGTGAAAACTCTGACATACAGGCAGCAAGCCTGGGGATTCAAGAGATACCCCACCCCAGCTCGCCGCCTCTCACCAAGGGCAACTCCAGACTGGGAACAGAGTCCAGCCCCTCTCCAGGAGACTGGTTCCAGAGCCCAGGCTATGCACCGGGGTGAGCTCCGACTAACATCCCAGCCAGTATCTCTCAACCTCACGCACTAGCTCTGGCTCCTTCCCCACCATAGAGGTGACATTCCATGTCCCAGTAGCCATTCTTGATAGCCAGGGATCAGTCCGCCAGGGCCTCCTCCATTGGCCACCGCTCGACACACTGCACCCAACCCCTACAACGCCTCCTGCAGGTGGTGGGCCTACAGGACGGCAGGCCCATGTTGGTTCTTCCGGCTCCTTGCCACCAGACGCTCTCCCTTGAGCTCCCTCCCCAGCCTTGGCTCCAGGGTGGGGCCCTGGTAACCCAATCCCGGGCAGGGTAAAGAGTTCCCTTGTTGGCATTTCCGTAGGGTCTTTGTATGTCTTTGGACTGTGGGAGGAAACCGGAGAACCTGGAGCAAAACTCATACAAACACAGGGAGAACATGCAACCTCCACACAGAAAGGTCGAGGCCAAGGTGTATTCGAACCCAAGACCACGCAACAGTGCTAACCACTGCGCCACGATTCCGCCATACAGGCAACATACTAAACATATTTGCAGTTGCAACAATAACTTTATCACAATCAATAGTCCCCTGGTACTCAGTCAGTCCAGTCAGCAAAGTGTTTTGGGGGTGAATATTTAGTAATGTGGATCTTGAGGTGTCAGGTCTTTATTCTATTTTGTGCTGAAACACTGTATCTCAGAGTACAGCTAGTGCATTAACAGATGTTCATATATATAATTGTTATATATTTTGAAATAACTTTGCACTTAATTTTGTGTGGCGGCATTTTTACTATTAAAAAACATGCAGACACTTTTATTTGGATAACATTACAGCACTTCTGATTGACCTTTTTTCAAGATCAGAACTTTCACAAGGCTACACCCTTGTAACACATTTGATGATCATATTCCATGCCATTGTCTGTTGTATTACCACTACTGCAGACATTACGACTACCAAGTATATATCTGATACTAAACATACAACATCTCTGTCTGTTTTCGTTGTCTCCAACTCCTCCTGCACAACCAGGAGTTAAGCAACTCAAAACTGGCACAAAGGTCACATCTCAGGCCCCTGAAGGTTCTGACCTGCAGTACCAGAGATCACTATGTTATGTTGCCACCTACACCAACCACCTAGCAACTGGATGAAATGATCCATTTATAACATTTATGCACCTATAATGCCATATGAGCATCATATCGTTTGAATTTCATGACAATAACATCTATTTTTTTTTATTATTAACATTAAGAGATGTATGTTTCAAAAAAAACCTGTTGCTCATCAGTTCCATTCTATCATCCCAGCATGGTCATGTTTGGCTTCATTTTATTTATTTTTTTTACCTCTGCCACTTCTGTGCATAGACCATGTCTGTTACAGAAATGTAGATATATACACGTTTTAGCAATACGATGGTTAAGTATATGCACACA
>JAMQGT020005515.1:0-2500 GCA_024447675.2 Pterophyllum scalare
AAAGAAGTGGCAGGCCTTAAAAAAATAAATAAATGTATAATATATATATATATGTACAGCAAATGAACAATATCTGGCACAGGACCTAAGAGATGCATCTGGCCCTTCAGATAGTCCAGCTATGTTCTGAAGCCTCATCAGAAACTGAGGGTGGCTGTCAAGACAGCCATACGAAAGGGAAACAGGGAGAAAAAAGGCCTAGATTCACCAAATTACACAAGAACTGGCTTCATTTTTCAGTATGACAGTGATCCCAAACACCTGTGAATCCAGGTGTGCTTTTACTGCAATACAGTAAGAACACAACACTCGTGGATCGGCCTCCCCAGAGGCCGGACCTCAACCTTACTGAAGCAGTGTTGGATCTTCTTGGCAGAGAATGGAACGAAATGCAGCAAACATCTAAAGACCTTTGAATGTGAAGCCTGGAGAACTATTCCTGAAGACTGCTTGAAGAAACGACAAGCTGCCTAAGAGAATTCAGTTACTCACTGCATTTCCATGTACGCTTGCACGTTTTAATCAATCACTGCACCGATGCCCCATTTTCCAAGCAAAAATATAAAGAAATCAAGTGGCTCAAGACCTTTGCACAGCACTGTATGAATATCAACAGATATGCGGCTGTTGAATGTGCTAAAAGCAGAACATGAGAGAATTTTAACACAGTAAAGGCTGAATTGGCTTCATCCGTTCACTCCACGTAAGCAGCTGTCCTGCAGATTCAGCTGTGTAGCACGGTCGGGACCGAGGCCTCCCATGCCTGCTAGTTATTCCCACGCAGGGCCGTTTCTGTGCTGTGTGCAAACATCAGTCTACTAATGAACATCGGAGCGCCTGCAGTGAGACTGAAGGTTTATTCATGTGTCAACAGTGGCAGCGGAAGACTGAAAAGCCTGTTGTCTGCTCATTAATAACCGCGCCATCTGCAATTATTTCCCCAAAATGCTTCATGTAAGGTCAGTTCAGAGCCAGAAACGCTACACATCAAAAATCTTTATTAGCATAATACAACACAAAAAGCTTCCTCCCGTCGCAGTGCATTCTGGCACACAAAGATCAGGTCCTTCTGGCTTTGCGTGGGCGGCATCCGTTGTGTGGCACGGGGGTGTTGTCAGTGATAGATACCACCTCAAGGCCTCCCATTGTCAGGCCTTTGATTGCAGACTGCAGAGCAGAGAAAAATGCATTCATTCATTAAGAAAGCTAATGGGAACAGATCAACATGTCTGCAGCTCCTTAAATTATCCTCATTGTGACAAGTCTGGACATAATTAGAGGACCAGCTCTTCATGCTGTGACAAGTCTACTGGTCCTGACCGCCCACTCGCATAAGAGCACACAACAGGGTCAGAGGTACAAAAACACAAAGCTAGCTTCATTTTCATCCTCTTATCCTGCAATACAATTTGCTTCTCCATACAGTTATTGTTTCCTTCTGCAGACAAGGTAATATATTAAAAGCAAAACATATAAAAGATAGTTTACTGTCATTTTATGGATTTAAAAATCCATAGATCAATCACACAGAAAAAGCTCGCTCCTCAAACGATCGACAATTGGACGCTGAGACCGCGGCCCAAGAAGGACTCGGGTCAGACCCAGAAGGTCGGACAATTAAGCAGAAATCAGAAATATAAAGACGAATGTTGACAAAAATCAAACAAAAGTAAGATTATATCAAGTTTATCATTTACGAAGCCAAGAACACACATTTTCATGTAGGCTGCTTTAATGGAGGCGAGCATCCTTGTTACCTGTCTTTGGATTTGAGATAAAAGGAGCAGTCTGAAGACATGAAGAAAAAAAACAACAACACAATCTTCTACACAAAACAATAAGCTACAAAAATAATAAAGCCTATACAAAATAAACTCTAGTTGTATCAGCAACAGCATTAAATATTTATTTGCAGAAACTACTCACCAAACGCCCGGGACCAAGACCTTTGACCACAACACGAACAAAGGCGACTCCCTTCGCCGTGGCTTTCTGTTCAGAGGGCGACACAAAAAGCTTAGACGAGCTTCGCCACTTTGATGCGACCGACAGAGCCAACAGGACCTCTCCCGGTCCTGAGGCTATCAGGTGTGATTAGTAATCTTAAGTAAACGCTTTAGAGCTTCTGCTACATTTTTGGCAGTGACATTCAGAGCTGCTCCATCAGCTGTTCCCATTAACACCCCATTACTCTGAGACTGCGGTGTTGCCTTTGCGAACTTGTTCAGAATAAACGGGTCTCCAATTAACGCCATTCTCCAGCTTCTTAAGATCCACTTCAGCCAACGGTGACAGCGGTTTTCATTCGTTTGACAGTTTCGAGGCTTAGGAGCTGTTTACGACAGAAAGTAACCAGCGCATAAAGAGGCATTTAAAATCACTAATAGCTGCAGTTGTTTGTCTAGCAAAAAGGCTTCACTGACAAGGAGGTAAACAAGAATTAATCTTTCAGGATTTCCAGCTTTCAAAACCAAGAGAAAAGGCTCTTAATGAATGTGGT
>JAMQGT020005515.1:7500-11087 GCA_024447675.2 Pterophyllum scalare
GCAGAGTCCTAGGAACAGCTAAGATACTGCACAGGACCCTCAAACTCCCAGGCCTCTGGTAGATAACCTGAGCTTGGCGGACCAAGACCACCCACAGGGTGAATGGGGAACTTTTATTTATTCATTTTATAGATTGCATTGCATCAATTCCATGTTGTCAGTCCTTGTTCTTCTTTTCTTGTTCTTGTCTAGTAGCCCACTTCTCATCAGTATGACCAGGTTCTTCACCACCTGATGTGGACATTGTTAAGTGTGCGACATCCTCTAGCCTGAGCAGTTTGAGCTGCATGTTTTAGCCCCACACCTTTCTAAGACTGTATGTTGTTGTGTGGGTTTTTAAAAATAAAATTTTTTTGCCTTTATACTGTAACCTGTTTGTATGTGAATTGTTATTTCTTAAAAAAAAATACGGCAGCAAGACCGGTGCTCGCAGCCACCTCTCCTATGAGCCTGAATAGGTTCACCAGCTGAAATACGGGTGAAGACAGCCAGTAGGATCACAGGTGGCCCCCTCGCCTCACTGCTGGACAACTTCGGATATCCTAAAAGACCCTCACCACACATCTCACAGCCTGTTCTTCCTGCTACCATCTGGGAGAAGGTTCTGGAGCATCAACTGTGGATCCAGCTTCTTCATTTCAACAGCTTTTTCACACAAGCTGTGAGAGCCCTAAAACCGCGACCAGGGACCTTCTTTTAACATTTGCACAATCTTAACTGCACGGTACAGCAAAAGTACTCCAACACTCAAGACTCTCACTACTCAGTACAAATGCCGCTGGGTTCTGGCCTAATTGCTGTTTTTATATCTTAGTATAGGTATACTTTAGTTAGATTGTTTTTAACTTTATTTGCACATGTTCGTTCCAGGCAAATCACCATTTTGTTTCTGTTGCACCTGCAACTGCAGAAATGACAATAAAGAATCCTGAATGTGAGCCTGACCTGAAGTCCTTCGCAGAGCCTGCGCTGGATGAAGCTTCTTTCTTCTGATGTCTGACAACAGTGCTGCACACTGTCCGCTGCAGCCCCCTGCTTCCACATCTGTACACACACAATTTAATTAGCACCAACTGTATAAACTTGTCAGCCTAAACATAAGTATTTATTATAAGTGTCACTTAAGACAGTATGTGGCTCTAATTGCTACCACAGAGAACGAGCCGTTAGCTAACAGAAATGCTAATCAAAGATAACCATAAAACACTTACAGAGACGCTGAACTTGCGTTTAGAGAGAACGACAGCTGTCGGCATACGGTACTCACTGAACTAAACAATATACAGCTAAATTTATTCATGTTCCACACAGTTATACACACATTCGCAAGCAGATGTTAAATAATTTTACACACAACAAACGTGACATTGAGGGAGCAATCCAGACCAGACCAGCGGTAACGCGGGGTGGAGGGAGGGTAACGTCACATTAAAAACTAAAATATGTACAAGCTCCTGTTATAAAGCGACGATAAACTGTCACATTTTTAGGAAATAGATAGTGAGAATATATTCATATATAGTGTATACGTTGCGTATTGTTGTTGTTGTTTTTTTAAAAAAGTAGATTACCCCCGATCCCCACAGATATTGGTGAATAGATCGTTCGTTTTTCCGCACAGAATTGTGGGTCGAGGACGGAAATGGTGCTTTCAAGTACGTCAAAACCCCTCGATAAAGTGATAATTTTGTGTTTAAAAAATGTTTCTTCGTCAACAAAACAACGAAAGGTTTCACTTAAGACATGATAAATAATGCAATTGCTCTATAAACTACATTTATCACTGTAATTACGTTGAGAATCATACTTCGATCTTTTTAAATCAAGGTTATGATTTTTTAAATATTTTTTTTGCTAGCACGCTGAATGCAGCAGACAAAGATGGCTGCGCCCTGTGGACGGATGGCGAGTCGGCCTCTCCGACAGTTTCTGTCTTGTTTCAGCAGGACACCCGTCGGGAACTCGGCCTTTCGTCAGTTTTCCAGCACTTCCGTTAGTCGGGCGTCTTTTCCATGCAGTGAAGCGGCGGAAAGAGCGAGTTCACCGTGGACTCTGATGGCAGCGGTGTGTCTGCAGAGGCTGCCGGTCATCTCAGCGGACTGCAGCCCCATCGAGCAACAGTTCAGACAGATGCTGCACCAGGTGAGTCTCCGTGGAAGAGCTGGAGATAGTGAGGGAAGAGGGGGTGAAGCGAGAAAGCACATGTTGGTGTTGGACAGAAATCTCTGACTGGACTGATTGTGTGACCTTTTGAGGATGTTACAGTTTCAAATTCACAGCTGTCACTTCGAGGGCATCTACTGTGTTATCTCGAGCCTAGGAGTGGGAATCCAGAGTCACTCACGATATGATGTAATCACGATACAGTGATTCTGTGATACACCATATATGGTGCAAGACAACCCACTAAGATGCAAAATTGGCGCCGTTCCAAACTGAGCTTATCCGAGCTGTCTGTGGGGCTCAAATGTAGTCCTTAGCATTGTCACCTCACAGCAAGAAGGGCCTGAGTTCCACTCGCCTTTGGGCCTTTCTGTGTCGAGTTTGCATGTTCTCCCTGTGTCTGCATGTGTTCTCTCTGGTTACTCAGACTTCTTCCCACAGTCCAAACACACACACACACACACACACACACACACACACACACACACACGGGGTCACGTTAATTGGTGATTCTAAACTGACCGTAGGTGTGGATGTGAGTGTGAAGGGTTGTCTGTCTCTTTGTGTTAGCCCCTGTGAAGGCAAGTTGCCAACCTGTCCAAGGTGTAACCCACCTGTCCCCCCATGAAGACGCATATATTTTTAAAAATTGTCTGTCGATTCACCTCCAGCATGTTTTTCGCACTTTGAAATCTGAGGCAATGTTTGAACGTGACTATTTCAAAAAGTTTTAAAGATAAAAGCCTGAAATTTTCACTGGCGCCTCTTTATCATGAAATTGATCTGTAATTTGGGACAGGTACATCAGAAATGTCTGAATATCCGCTAATAAAAACTTCACATTGAAAAGATAACTGGTGACAATTTCTGACTGGTATATGTTGTATTTCAGAATAACGCTAAATAAAACGTGGAATGCTGTTCAACATGAAATCTACAAAAATGAGGAAAATGCTATGGAATCACCATCTCAGCTGACTTTTTCTCTGGGAGAGAGCCAGAGAGAACATGGAGACTCCCATGGGGAAAGGCCCCAGCTGGCTGGTAGATTCAAACCCCGGACCGTCTCGCTGTGAGGCGACAGCACTAACCACTGCGCTGTGCTGCCTACTTTAAAAAAAATGTAAAAAGACTTTAGGGTCACAAAAAATTTAAAAAAAATTAGCTTACATTTGATTTAAACAGTTAAATAGTGGCTGCTCCATTGTGGCACCATTATATTTAGTCTGTATCGAGCTCATTATTATTTATCAGAATTACTCAGAGACTTTAAACAAATCACAGAATCGCTGAACTTTGAAAAAGAAGAAACTTATATTTTTTTATTTAAATGGATTTTTCGGGAAATTTAACTGTTATTCAAATCTCCCACAGGCGGGTGGATGAATGTAAAAGGATGAACGAAGCACAACACGTCAGTATTT
>JAMQGT020005516.1:0-11783 GCA_024447675.2 Pterophyllum scalare
TTGCTTCTGATTGGTGCAATAGGTCCAAACTATTGTATTGAACATGTGAACACTAAGGTTATTTCTCCATTTCACAGCCATACGCTCTATTCACAAGTATTACATATGAGTCATCATGCTGGAAAATGAATTCTGACACAGAAAGAATCATGGCTAGAAGATGAGCCCGGTTTCAAATGGGGGTAAAAAGCTTTAAAATGCAAAGTCCAGAAATCAGAAACCAGTGAAGGACACTGTGATCAGGCCACCTGTACCATTAAAGTTTCCCAAAAAAATGGAATGGCCCAGCTTCCTATTTTAATGCTGCAATAAGCTGTCAGGTGTTTCATACCTCCTCAGGTGCTGTCTGGCAGGTCAACAGGGCATCAAGAAACTCATACGTGTACTGAAAAAGAGAAAAAAACAACTTAAACACAGAAACCTTTTGTGATTTTTATGCAGATGAAGATTAGTAATAACTGTGCAGTGGACACCAGGTAAGATGTGTTAATTAGAATAAAATGATTTGGCTCCGCTCTCGTGAATGAATGTTACTCACCGGGGAGAGGAACTTGTAGGTGAGATGGGCGTTTTCTGCCAGGATGTCAGCTGCCAGGTCAAAGTACTGTGAAAAATCCAGCAGAGACTTTAATGCCATTTTAATGAAAGACTTGCAGCTCTCTTAGTGGGTTTTTCATCCCCCAGCACTTTCCACTAGAACTCACACGGCATGAGTCCAAATCCCTTTGCTAACAGCGTTACTCCCTGCGTGGATGCTCACTGGTGGAAAATGCTGACATGCCACAGAGAGGCGTCGTGGTGTTTATGGAGAACAGCACGATAAATCTCAGAATAATGAAGTCAGCGTGAGCACCGTCAGGGAGAGGAGCCGTTTACAGTTTATACAGCTGCAAATTAGGATTAACCGGATGGAAACTTTTTATTTACTGAGGAAAAAATAAAAATATGAAAATTAATTGTAAATCTCTGTGTAATAGTGGAAAAGCAGATCTACCTGTCGATGCTTAAAGCTGGACCTCTTTTGTTTTTTTCTCATCAACCTACACTAACCTAACCTGCACTCCATCAATACAAAAAAGACCAAGGAGATCATTGTGGACTTCAGGAGAACTGCTGGATGTGCACACACACCCATCCAGATCCACGGAGCTGAGGTGGAGCGTGTCTCCAGTTTCAAGTTTCTGGGGGTCCACCTCTCAGAGGACTTTTCTGGATCAGGCAACACCTCCATCCTGGTGCTACAGTAGACCATCGAGAGCATCCTTACCAGCTGCATCACAGTCTGGTATGGTAACTGCTCTGTCGCGGACCGGAAGGCTCTGCAGCGGGTGGTGAAAACTGCCCAGCGCATAACCGGTCTATCACTCCCCACCATCGAGGCTGTTCACAGTAAGTGGTGCCTGCCTAGCATTGCCAGGGACAGCAGGCCACAAACTGATTACCCTCCTCCCCTCCAGGAGGCGCTACAGGTCCCTACATTCCAGAACCAGCAGGTTCAGGAACAGCTTTTTCCCCTCAGCTGTCACCCTGCTAAACTCTACACAGAGGTGACGCCTGTTGGAGGTCATTTTATGAAAACGGCAACATATATATATGTGTTAAAATCTTTGCTTTTACATTTCTGTGTTTAAGAAGTCTGTTCAGATATAAAATAAAGTGGTGTTTGATAAAATGCAGAACCAAGGACGGTGCCTTCGGGAACTTTGTGTTCTCACTCTTGACTCTGACATCATCTGAACACCCAGCTGTTGAAATTCACTGTTTCCCACATTTTGTATAATGATGGAACCAAAACTGATAACCTTTGACTAAATGAAAACCTGAGCTGAAGAAGAGAGTGTCAGTACTAGTGACCTCTGTTATATAGTATATTCAGTTCACCTGCACCACTCATGTACATACCTTGCACTTTACTACTCTGCACTTCTGGTTAGATGCCAAACTGCATTTTGTTGTTCAGGTACTTGTTACTGTGTTCAATGACAATGAAGCTGAATCTGAATCTAATCTAATCTAATGAAGATTGGACCTGATTATTCAAGTGTTTTCTTGGTTAAATTCTTTTTTTGTTAGCATTTTTCCATGTCTTTTATGCTTCACTGTGTCTACTTTTCTTTGCGTTTACTGTCACTTCCTGTCTTATTTTGGAAATTGGCTGTCTTCATCTGTTTTCCCGCCTCCTGCTCCTTTGTGTTTCCTGCGTTCCTGGTTTGTTCATCCATGTGGACTTCATTGAAATTGTTTTTTCCTGGACTTTTGGAATCTAAAACAGCTTATTTCAGTCACCTGTACCCGAGCTGAGCTGTGAGAAGCCTTTAAGCCTTGCTGGAGCAGAACAAATTATTTTCTATGCTCGATGAGGTGTCAGAAGTTTGCTGGATCACAGCAAGAGATGGTCTAAAAGACCAAATTCTGCTAAATACAGTACGCTTCATTTTGCTGCGCATCTAGAGCAGAATCAAAGTCTTCAGTGGGTTTGTGCTGCAGCAGGAAATATTAAAAAGGATCTTGCTGTGCTTATTTCCATGTCCATATTTTTGTTTTTATTAACCCGTAATGTGTCTGAAACAAGCTGTTTTAGCTCTCTGCCCAATACAACTTGCTTCTGATTGGCTGCCCCTCAGAAACATCAGGTTCAAAGAGCCAGCTGTGTGCCTAAGATGATCACAGTAAGGAAATCTGCTCTCACTGACATCATACAGAGCCGAGAGTAGAAAAAAAAGCTACCTGAAACTGAATGTTTATAGCAGCCTTTGGCTCACAGGGACTACTTGTACCTGCACTGACTTCATTAACAGAAGCTTTGGCCATGTTTAATATGAGCGTCCACCACAGGAACATCAGATATATGACAAAAAAATTAATTTTAAAAAATTAAGAAACGCAGAACAGGTCCACTTTAAGTGCAGCAGGTGACAAAAGTACCTAAAAAAGCTAAATGTTGACCAATCTCAGCAAAAATCAGCAGGACAAGGGAAAGCTAAAATTGCCTGTGGAGCCTTAGAGAGACAACTATCTCTGTGCTGAGGTGTAGGAGGTCAGTGGGATGCTTTGCTGCAGTTTGCTGATAAAATTCTGCTGAGTACCTCGTGCTTGCAATAGAGCAGCAGCAAGTTTCCAAAGGTGACGGGGGGAAGGAGGGCTGATGCAGGAGGAAGGCCAGCTTCTCGAAGCCCTCCGACGGATTCGTGTCCATGTTCAACAGAGCCTGGTTGTGGAGCGTCACCGGGTCAAGCTCCTGCCAAAACACACACACTACAGTATTAAAGTACGTAATAGTGTACAACAAAATTGAACAATATCACTTCATTTAAAGATTGCATTAGCGCACAATAACTGCACTATTTCTGACTTGAAGTGGGGGGTGTTTGGTTTGATTATAAAGTGGATTAAACATATTAAAGATGACACCACACAGCTTCTTGTTCTCGGAGGGTTTCTGCTGCTCTAACTTCCACTTAAAGTTCCACGTAAAATTGCAAAGACTTTGAATATCTCACCAGCTGCGGTACATAACATCATCAAAAGATTCAGAGAATCTGGAAAAATCTTCAGGCACGGCAGTAAAAACAGGCCAGATTCTGTCATGGAAATCACTGCATGGGCTCGGTTAACTCAGCTCACCCTGCCATCCACACATGCAGCTTGAAGCTCCATCATGCAAAGGAGAAGCTACATGTGAACATGACCCAGACTAAAGAGGAGAGGGACCATCTGGCTTATTCTCAGCGCTCAGTTCAGAAGCATGCTCCTCTGATGGTATGGGGGTGCCTATGGCAGTGGCAGCTTGCATAACTGGGAAGGCTACGTCAATGCTGAAAGGTATACACAGACTTTAGATCGACATACGCTCTCACCCAGAGCTTTCACCAACTGAGAACATTTGGTGTGGAAAAACAAACAAACATGTTGCTCAGTATTGTGAGCTGATACAGGGTCCCAACTTTTTCTGAATTAGTTTGCAGAAAAAATAGAAAACAACCAATCACATACACATCTGCCAAGGAGACACTGACAAGGATGGGCTGGGCCTACGACCAGGAGGTTCAGAGTCTTTGGACTTTACTCATTTCCCTAATTTGTGCCTCCTTGTCTCCTCCATCTTGTGTCCTTCTTCCTATCGCCTGGAAATCAATCTCAGTACACCACGTTGAAGGATGTCTCAGTTCTTAAAGAGCTTCAGGAGGACAGAGGAGAGAGGATGCTGAAGAGGTGGATCCTTTAGAAGTGCTTTTAGCTCCAGCGTATAAAAGAGGCACAGCTGGCATGTAAAAAGCAGGGAGGGAGAAGGACTCTTTGAACAACCTGTTTAAATTGTTGTCTCAGTTTTTAAAGATGATGAAACATTCTCCCCTTCACTGTTTCTGCATGTAAACAAAAATGTTCTGTTCACGTTGCTCCATATTCTTGAGTTTAAAGTGGCCCAGAACATAAAAAAAAACCCTGAGCACCATCATACCCGAGGTCATGAAACACAGCTGTAGCTGGGCTACAACAAAACAGCTTATGGTGATGGTGTGTCAAACATCATATTTAATTGACATCACTTTAAAACGATGCTCAGAGCTGAGGATGTGCAATTTGGGCAATGAGAAAGGAAGAATCGACTCGGCCCGTTGCCCCTTTCTCGATTTCAGAAAATGAGGCATCCTTCAAACTGGCAGTCTGAGATTGAGCTCCAGGTCACAGGTGGGAGGACGGAGGAGACACAAGTTAGAGAGAAGACAAACCCCCACTGTCTAATGAGGGGTACCCTACAGAGTCATAAACTGGAAAAGTGACACTGAGGGGCGGTGTTTGCCTCACAGATCCACTTAAAAAGACACTTTAAAGCTCCTGTAACACTTAATGTATTTATATGTTTTAACCTCTTCAGACTTTATTCTGTGCACCTTGGAAGCAGGTGAAGTAACCCCAGAAACCCCTCCCTGTTTTCAGGATGGAACAGCTTCTTGAGACTGCGAGCATTTGGGTAAATCTTCACTTCACAGCATCATTAATAACCGCCTGTGTTTCACGGGTGCTGTCTGACTCGGTGCACTTTGCATTGCTTTCCACTAGGGGGCACTAGTTGGAAAGCCATGACTCAGTGGCAGCGACAGGCTGGACCAAGGACAGTGTCCCATCTGTACATTAATTTTAATGAAGTCATCTTAGGACGATAAAAATACCATCATCGCCTCCATGTAAGCCTTCACACCTACATCTCCATTCCAATCTTGAATTCATCTCTGTTATCTACAGGCTGTCAGACGGGCGAGCCCAGGCAGGCGGCCTTGAATTCAGACGACAACAGAATAATCTCAACAATATTCAGTTCCTTCCTTCCTTCCTTCCTAATCCCTATGTGCCTATAACCCCGACTGAAGTCTTCACCCTAACAGTAATTCATTTATGTTTATGTGGACCTCCATAAGGAGCTCCCAAAGTGTGACTGCAAACAGTTTCAGGTCCTTACCTCATCCGATCTCGGGGGCATGTCTGTCAGAGCCTCCTGAGCTGTTTTCACTGCAGGAATCCACATGGAGCACAGCAGAGAAGAAAACACTTCATTTTAGTGCACATAGAGGATTTGTGCTGAGGAATTTCTCTTTGAGAAAACTTTATACACCAGAACAACCTAAACAGAACAGAGTCTCAACAACTTCAGAAAGAAAGTCAATAATCATCATTTGACGGTGCCCTGTGGAGCTGCTTTGAGATGTGTTGAGTCCATTCCCCAAATATAAGTAAAGCTGATTTTTATCCTCTCCCTACCTTGCTGTCATTCAACTGTCAGTATCTAATAAAGCAAAAATGTAGGAATGCCAGGAAATATATACACTTTTTCCACAAACAAAGTTTTTCTGCAAAACATAAAGTTAGGATTTCTTCTTACTGGACTAAAGATATTCCACTGGTCCTCTCCAGACCACTGTCTACATCTGGGGTGTCACACAGATTTCGGTTTGAATTTGTTCCCAAGTGGACTGGACCACTCAATTGCCTAATAAAAGCCTTCTTTTAGTGTAATGCTGCAGTATCACTAGAGAAAACAGTGTCTGGAGACCACAGCACGACCAAATTCATTACAATGAACTTGCAATCTCGTAGCCTTTGAAATAGTTCATGGGGAAAAGATCTGCAACTTTGACGCATCCTGACGGCGAGAAAACGGCAATAAGCGTCAATCTGTGCCTGAACGGGGTGCCAATTACATGCAGTCTGTTTGTGACAATATGGTGATTAACTGTGAAAAACTGGCAAAAACAACAAATGTGTTATTGTCTACATACACAGGAAGAGCCCAGCCTATAAGTCATAGATATGAAACTCCTCCACAAACAGTGACGTAGTTGCTGCAGGACAGCGATGTAACTGCAGAATGACACAGGCACTCAGCGACCTTCCTTTCATATAAGAACCTAATGAGAATAGAACCAGATGGCAACCAGTGCAGACACACTCAGACTGACTGCAACATGTTGGCAATTAGTCAGCAATTACTTGCAAACCTTCACCAATCTGTCTGCGTTCAGTCCGGGTCGAGACCAAAACTGTTTGAAGACACGCTGCCTCCACCGGGTGAACTCACTTTGAAATCAAAAGGGGCCGCCGGGAGGCCGGGGGTGCTGCACAAACTAAACTATGAGGTCAGGATGCCAAAACTCGGCAGAGTGCGCGGATTCATCTAGGAATCTAGGAAAGCCAACTACTGCTACATCATAAAGTTCTTTTAATCCCGTGAGGTCTTGAGTCCTCGCTGGTGATGATGCTAATATTCTGGAAAACATTTAGTCTTTGATGTGTGTCGGAGTAATTTTTCTGTCCCGATCTTCCAGAACTGGGAAAAGCAATTTTAAAAGAACAAAAAATTACATATTTTCATTGGACAGAGTGAGGATTAGGAATAGGATTAGGGTTAGGACTGTCACAGATGATGCCTCAGACCAGAGCGTTAGCAGACAGCTGATGGAGAGGAAATGTGGGAAGAAAGAATAATTAAACAGTGGACTGTACTGGAATATTTTTTTAAGCGTCCTGAACCTCCAGAGAACCATCTAAGGCTCGGGTTAGGTTCACCTCTATGAAGCCAAAATGTCTTTAAACTCGGAGTGTTTAGCATGTGGCTAATATGCGACCTAACCCTAAGCCTTCCCAAAGTGGTTTGCCGGTGACCTGGTGGCGTTTATATGGGGTTCATATCTTCCTAAAGCACACTTTGGCATGCAGACAGCAGGAGCCTGAGATCAAACCACAGCCAAACCAATGGTGACAATGAGGTCAATGAGAAACGTCCAATAACCAAAATGTGCTCAGGATGCCCCCTAAAAATGTTTCTTAGCTCCATATCTGCAGCCTGGGTGCAGCGCCTCATCCTTCCATCTGTGTCATGCAGCAGGTGATGCAGCTCTGCGTCCTTTTGACGGAGCCGGCCCTTTGATGTGGGCTTCCTTCCTGCATGTCGTCCTCTGATCACTTTTTTTTAAAGCTTTGGTCTGATAATGTGTCAGAGGATGGAGAGAGAAAGGAGCACAACCCTGCTTTTGAAGATAAAAGGAAGCTTTACAGGTTCTCTTGCAGCTGATTTTCATCTGTTTCTATCGGTTTCTGTTCCTCTTGCTAACGGGGGAACGTTCTGCAGCAGTGACCTGGTTTAGGACAGAAATCACTGAACCTGCAGCTGAGTAGGAATAACTCAGATAAACGCACAAACAAGCAGGCCCAACATGTTCTTTCAGGTATTGAATTTTGCATTATTTTGCTTAAAATAATACCTTCACAACAGACAGGCAAAAATTACTGACACACATGAAACCACGAGTTTTACAGACCTCTAGGGTTAACTGTTGCCTACAGAAAAAAGCACGGGCAGCTTCCTGATGTTTCTCAGCTGTAGTGTGTTTGCTGTATCTGAGCGCTGGCTGCAGGTCACTTTACAGCCACAGGTGTCATTAATAACAATGTTCTGAGATCATGCAGAGCTCACTGCCTCCCTGCCTGACGTGCTGCAACAAACTGAGGTTCTTACACTTCTTCAGCTCGTACTCGATGGCAGCTTTGAGGTTAAAGGCTTCGATAGCAGGGCTGACTGACGCAGGACCAGCGTGTTGCCAACGCTGTGGATGTTGATGCCTTCGGTCGTCATGCCGATGCTTAGCTCTGACAAAGCAAAGAGAAAAAAATTAACAAAAACAAAACATACTGGTCAAAAGAAAATGACCTAAAGTCAATAACAATCTAAAAAAGCAGATAATGAGAGGTATTTTTACCTGGATGCTCCCTGATTCCACGATCGATGATCTCCTCGATATACTCGAGGGCCTGACTGTGGTTCTTCAGGCTGTAGTAAGTCAGGGCCGCGTTGTAGGACAACGCTGCAAAACAACGGAAAGGAAACACACACAAGACTCATGAGTGATCCTGCTATTAATGAAAATATAAAACAAATCTAGAAGTACTTGGATAACATTACAGCCCAAATTTCAGAACAGAAAACCCTTCAGCAGACATCCTTTTCCCATTCTGCAGACCTATTTTGCTCTAATTTGGAGGCCTGAAATCCTCCATGTTGTTGACTCTCCACTTCAGGTAAATGGTATATATACGGACACGAAACATCCAGGAATATGAATATCAAGTTGAACAACTTGATGCCCAATCTCATGGCTCAACTTTGGAGTCTCTGGACTGGAGAAATAACACCTCACAGATGGACAGATGTCTGTGTGATGACAAAAAACATAAAAAAGAAAACAAAACAAACCCCAGGATGAACTTTGAGTGTACAATCATTTTATCCTAAATCAATTCTTCTTTAAATCTGAATTAAAGATGACTTTGAATCAAATCCAAGTTGGTTTCTGGTTCTTCTTGTTCAGCTGAAATAAAAACCATCCAGAAGAATCTAGCGTTTTCAGTCTATCTGAAAAATATTCAGTTTCACAACTTTATTCATCAAAATTAAAAGAAAAAGGGTGGGGCCCTACAGACAATCGAACTCAGTGAATCTATTTTACTGAATATATTAACACTGATGAGAAACTTCAGACAAGGACACAAAAATATATCATACAGGGCGGGGGGTACCCTCAGAGTGATTCAAGCCAAATCAAACTGCATTCATATTCAAGGTATTATTATTAATACCAATAATCATGGGAAGTTGGAAAAAAAGTTACTCAACAGTTTTTTCTTTTGCTATTTTTAACATTTGGGTGTCCAGAGGACTGAAAATGAAGGAATAATTCTCAGTCTGACATCAGTCCATCTCCACCGCCCTGATGATAGTTCTTGTTCTGCTCTACAGCCCTGTGCAGCACAGAGTGCCCCCCATCCCACTGTGAATCCCCAGAGAAGAACTGAGACGAACGTCACCAGCTGAGGTGGAGACAGAGTACACCACCCACTGGTTAGAGAAGTCCTGTTAAGAAGTCTCGAGATGAAAATTTCACCATATTGGTGTTTTGAAACTCAAGCGAGGGGTGGATCTGACTCTGAGATCACATACTCATTGGCTAACCACTTGTGACTGACAAATGGTTAGCCAATGAGAATATCCCAGATAATCCTACTTTCCGACTATAACCACTTACAAAGTACCAAGCTGGTGACTAAACCCATAAATGTCATCAGGAACGTGCTGACTGGGGTCACAGAGTGAGGGTGATTTTCCTGTGAACTTCTATAGGACTGGAAAGCTTGTAACCTCAGGTCCTTACCATACATCGCCCCCTGGTGGCCATTAAAAAGAATACTGACATTTCTGAGTTGGCTTCACTTTTCAGACCCAGGAGCCACGACCACCTTTAATCCTGGACTCAGCCTGCTGGCACAATAACACCAGACAGGAAGGGCTGGGCTAGCTGTCCGGAAGTGACCACCAGCAAGTCAACAGCATTGTGCAGAATGTAAAATATACCTGAGCAGCCCACTCAGGTAAAGCTTGTGTGAGGGAAACATGGAGAAACTATTTTGTGTCCATGTGAGTTCAAAACATTTCTACTTCAGGAAAAACTTCTCTGACACTGGGTCATGAGAGCCAGTGGGCTGAGATTCTCCCACAGACTGTGGATTCTCCCGACGCCACCGACTATAAGAAACGGAGGACCAGCTTCATGTTTGTGCGCAGGAGGACGTGCTTGGTTCCAGATCACTTTTATATGGAGACACAGCCAAAACAAGAGAGGGCGTGTTTTTAACTGATCACCTGGCACGTATCCCAGCACTTGCATGGCAGACGTGAACTTCTTGCAGGCTTCCTCATACTTGCCCTCCTGGTAAAGCAAACAGCCCATATTGTAGACGTAGTCCGGGTCATCCGGCGGCAGCTGCTCCAACAGCGACTGCAGAAACACGGCAGAAATTTATGTTAATGAAGGCGTGATTGGCTGCAGATAATAAGGATTAATCTGCTGCTATATTGAACAGAAATGGCATCGTGTGTATGTGTTAACAGATGACGTGTTAGAGCTCGTCACCTTGGCAGCGGAGTAGTCTTCCTCACAATATTTGATGCTGGCCTGCAGCTTGACCATCTGTGCCAGAGAGAGACAATAAACCGAGGGACACGGCAACGGCGGCCAAGTGCTTATTTTAATATGGGGCAAAACAAATAAAATAAAACTAAGAACCAGTGCAAAGTGTCATTTGTAATCCAAACTATCATCCATAATAATTTTCATGAGCCCGTTTTCCCATATTAAAATAATTTCTCCCAAACGTCCGTCATCCTCTGAACTCCAAGCAGATGCACATAAATGGGAATTAGAAAAGTGTTTTAATGAAAAGAACACAAAAAAGAAGCACGAGGTGTGAGCTCAGGACTGTCAGCGGTGTGCTGTTTAATGCAAGAGAACAAACCAGGGGGCCACCAGAATCCAAGCAGGCGTCTCAGAGAGGGGAGCCGCCCGTCAGCTGAGCTCTGAGATCATAAGCAGGCTGTACCTGCACACCGAGCTGCCACACAGACAGGTGTGACAGAGAGGGTCGTCACAAAATAAATAATTTATGGGGTGAGGCAGGAAAAACTTTGAATTTTACAAAACAGATTTTTAAATTTACAAGAAAAAAATGGACATTTAGGAGCAAAGAAAATAAATAAATATAAGAGTAAAACTGCCATTTTTTTAAAATCAGAAAATGTGCCACTCTTTTTCTCACAAGGTTTCCTTTTTTGTAAGTTTTACAGTTTTTTTCTTATAAATTTTCAATGTTTTCCACAAATTTTAATTATTTTCTCAGAAGTTTGCTATTTGCCCTTTTTCTTATAAATTTATGAATTTAATCTTGAAGTTTCTCCGCCTGTAAAGTGTATTTAGGAGCGTGTGTGAGAATTTAAAAGTTTTTTAAGATTCAGCGCAAGAAACCAACCCCAACCTGAGGGGACCAAAGAGTCATGTGACCGCCGCTTCCAGCCGACTCAGTCTCAGCTTCTCTGCGTTTATTTTTAATGTATTTTTTACAGGATCTGGTTAACATGCAAATGGATTATTTTTGCCAAAGTTTTAAAAGTGACATGTTGAATGAATTCATTTTGATGAAATGTCACATTATTACTTTTATTATGACATTTCCTCTCCATTAGAACCTCAGAAGGTTAAAAATCTGACAATTATATCTGTTTTTACCCATTCTGACTCTGATAAATGCTATAATTTGTGATTTTTTTAAAGAAATGACACCTTTCCATCCCGATGCCTGGCTTTGGCATTCAGAGGGTTAAAAGTGATGCATCGGCTGCCTTGTTGTAACTTTCTGGCCATTGTTGCTGAGCTATAAACATTTTTGCTTGCCTTAGTTCA